>DWTW01001941.1:0-11766 GCA_018246275.1 Papilio slateri
GGGGGCTCCCGCCCAGAGATGCGAGCAGTATTCCATGTGGGGCCGAACTTGCGCCTTATAAAGTTGTAGGCGGTGGCTCGGCTGGAAATACTGCTTCGCTCTACTGAGCACACCCAGCTTTTTGGAGGCCAGCTTGGCCTTGTCTTCCAAGTGGCCCCGGAACTGAACGTCACTCGATATGTCAACGCCGAGAATACCGATACTGGCTGAGGCAACCAGGGAAGTGTTGTCGAATTGGAGATCTACGACGAAGGGATCTTTTTTGACCGTTTGCTCGTTTGCCACCTTTTGCTATAAATAAAAGAAAAATTACGTATCGTGGGTGGTAACCCTAAACCACGTGATCGTAAACGAAAATGTTGTACATTAGTTCGTATTCCGTTGAATACGAACTAAAATATTTTTGAGGTAATCTTTATGAGGTATAACATGAACGTGTCTACTCTCCAGTGGGAGGACCTCAACCTAATTCTTGTACTAATTCCGAGCACCGGCCACGCATCGCAACTGCACGTGATATCGCATCAAATTTTCTTTGACAATATTAACAAATATTTGCAACTAAATTCTGGATTGACACTTATATGAAATAATATTCTATTCCATGTTCCTTACACTGTTTGTCGGTGTTAACATCATCAGTATGCCATTTTATTTTGTTTTAGGAAGCAATCGTAATACAGCGCGAGATTGTCTATTTCGAAATCTACCTGGATTGCAGCATATTGTAACGGGCGTTTTTGTTTCGTTACTCAATAACGTAAATTATCATATAACAGGATGTCGGACCGCTGGCCAAATCTATACTTTATACCAAGTCGCGTAGCGCTCGCTTAGCGCTACGCAAGAGTCAGGTGTAGTTGAGTTTTATGTACCTCGTGACGTTTTAAATAGTTTTGTAAACTTATTAAGAAATAAGATATCAATTGAAATTTATTACATCGTTAGTTACAATAGTTATAAGTAGCTCTGTGGAAGTGTGAACATGATCGATGCAAAGCCGGCGAGTCGTAAAACTAAATAAAAAAAATAATGTCAGTCGATTAACCAAATTGGGAGTGAAGACTCGCAGTGCCAAGGGGCGAGCGGTAAGCGGCAAGCGGCGAGCGGCAATCGGCAAGCGATGAGTGGCGAGCGGTAAGCGGCGACCGACAAGCGGCAAGCGGCAAGCGGCGAGCGGCGGCGGAGGTGGTCGGAGTTATTATCTATGCGGACGACCTCAGTCGGGCATCGAACTGCGGCAAGTGGGTCAATGCAACACGCGACGTCCCTACGCCGCGCTCACGTCACCGAGATACAAATGATTGGACGAGCGAATTGTGCAACCGCACGCCAATAAACAATGCAGATTACTTCACAGCGCTCGAGCGACGCGACTCACTACGCTGGGTTTCCAGGTTTGGGGTTAGAGGCAGTGGACAAGGCATTTAGTTTAAAGATATACCGATGGATTCGTGTTATGTCGTGAGATTAAAGTAAAATAAAACAGAGATCCAGAAAGAGAGAGAGAGCAAATAATCTTAGTATTTCTTGCTGAGCCATAGAATCCCTTTTTCCATTTAGCAAGGTTTATTATTATTTATCTCGTTTCTTCTGCAACCAGACATCTATGTATACACGCTCGTCGAATACTGGTATTATTAATGCAGCTCTTTTTTGGTATGTCATCCAACTGGTCGATATAAGTTCGTCGTAAGACAATGTCTGTATATATCGTCACCTACTTTTGCAGGAAAAATTTACTTGTTTCGATTTCTTAATTCATTTTGTTAAACATATCCACACGACCAAGATTTGAAAGAGATTGATGTGATTATAATTAAAAAAGATAATTTCAACTTAAGTCACAACAATCTCACAAATTACAATTTTCCCAGCTTGGTAGGTAATTTTATATTATCCGGCATTTGTAGATATGGTACCGATTGGTCAATAGTTGAGAATTTTTTTTAGGTATCGATAAAGTAATTTGATTGCCAAACATCAGGCACACAAGATGCCATAACAAATAGATAAATTGTATATACATATATATCAATTGTCACCATTGGAAACGATCGTTTTATATCTATTTGTATCGCTCCGTAGCAGAGCAGTGATATGCAGAGATTTCATATTTATATTTTGTATTTTTCCGAGCATCTCTCAATCGCTCCTATACGAGTCAGTCAATTGTGACTACTCCTCCTTTGTTTCTTGGGACCATGTCGTCGAGCTGATCTCTTATTAGTCATACTCTTTACTTATTCTTTCTATTATCGCAATCAGCACCTTAGCTGCATATGCAAATAAAGCACACCTTTAATTATAATGACATGAAGGAGTTTCTGTCTCTGAACTATCTATAATAAATTATATAGAATTATTCGTATTAAAAGGCGCATCAAACTTAACAGTTAATTCGTGGCTGATAGGACGACTGCTTTTATCGCGGGAGGAAAATATCGCTCGAAGGGAAGTTAATAATCTCAGTTGCATAATGTCTCGAAACACATTCGTGTCTCATTCTACATACGAATATACTAAAGAGCTGCGTACACACGATTAGAGGTTAACGCTGTCATCAGAGAAACACAATTATGCTATGTACACACAGCTGTGGAGCGTAGAGCTGCGACAATCTAATATCACGTCTTTTAACGCTAGGAGAAAATGAGATCAATGACATATAGTTATTACAGATCGCTTTTCAACAATGGTATTGGGTCACAAACGTAACAAATAATTAACCCGTCACAAGAAATAAGGACCTAAGAAGATCCTTAAAATCATGTAGTAATTAATCTACATAAATTTTGTGTCGCCTAGAAATCGTACCAGGACGTCGATGGACGTTCATCTAGCGGGCATAGGCAGTACACACAGGCTCGTCATAAGTTACAAGTTACAGTTAATTTACAAAGTGCGAGGGTCTGACAAACATATTTTTTGGGTATTTTATGTGTAAATTAATGAGGTAGAGAACTTTGGAGTCAAGACGACCGTGACCGGCCTACTATTGTATGTTACAATAAAAGTCTAAGGGTCATAAGCTATCGTAGTATTATAATTAGTAATCATAAAGATAGTACCCTACCGCTGAGGCATTGCGGGGTAGACCTCCTCTCATGCATCATCATAGTTATAACCTATATAGATTATTATATAAGTAAGTAACAGTTAAGTCACCCTAAACTTAAGGATATAAATTGCAAAGTAGTGGCAAAGCGAACTTGTGTGACTTACAAAGCATTAAGTATGCCTGTAATAACTGGATAGTTATTTTAAAAACTTTATAGAATTAGTTTTTATCGTATTGGAAGGGCAAAACAAGACGTTTGTAATACTTCTACAAGAAAAAGATAAAGTTAGACAGAGGTTACCTTTGGTTAGAACATTTATGAAACAATATATACAATAATAAATGTATCTATTTGACGTTGGAACTCTGCGAGGCCATGAACGTAGGCAAAAGCCGATACGACCTTACTGAGAATTGGTAGTCTGTAAGCTCCAATATATTCAGATTTAATTTGTAATAGAATTCTATAGCTTTTCCGGAGTAAGGTTGCTTCGTTTACACCGATACAACCAAGGCGACGCTCGCGAACCGTTCAATTGGAACTATCGTAGACCTGACCTATTGCAACACGCTCGCGATGACCGCCGGCTCCACTCGACGTGGCGAATCGGTTTTTTTTTATACAATACACCGATTAGACTTAAAAGGATAGCATTCGTGTCACCGTCTCAGTTGTACTTAACGATACAAACGTACAATAATTGAAAACGTTGTAAAATAGATCTTATTTTGCGCTACATACCGACTATCTCACACGAATTTCTGTTGTTGTTAAATAAAAATTGTTTACAGTTATGTTAAGGGAAATTAGAGTTTATTGTAAGGTATCAGAGGTGATAATTGTTGCTAGTTAGTTGTTGTGGTGCTGTAAGTGGGGCGGACGCCTTGAGAGGCACATTTACATGGCTCGGCCTCGCGCGGTCGCTGGCCCGGCCGCTGGCCCGGCCGCGTCGCTCCGCGGTTTCCTTCCTTCCCATCTGTTAATCTATATCGGTTATTTCTGCCCACTGCTATTTAGAACATAGACGTACGTTTATAAAGGCTAATATGCTTAGTGTTTTACTTCGTATTTAGTGTCAGAGTAAATGAGAGCAGGTTTTTAGAATCAAAAATTCAACAAATCCAAGGAGTAATTATTTGGACACAAAAAAATTAATCAAAACCTTATTAATTATACATTGTACATCTACAATATGTATTCATTAAATACTGTATGACCTTATTATGGTAACAGTTCGAGTCAATTTATTTATTTACAGTGAAATATCGCTCACGATATGTGAGTGTAGATATATCAATGTAAATAAAAGCGGTTGTTAGGTTTGTGCGAATTGGAGATCTATTACAACTAGCGGTCGCCGGCGGTCGAAATTCAACCAAAATTTATAAGTTTGAACATTATTAAGGTTCTATTGCCAAATACTATACTTCTATAATCACAGATATCGCCGAGGCTACACTGTTAACGCACTCCTTCTCTAAATAAACTATAAGGGTGGAAAATTTCATACTCCTCCGTCCGCGCAATTTTCGTAAAAAGGGGTAAAAAGTATTTGCTTCACGCATTCTTTCGACTTCTAAAGTACGACTACAGCAGTACAGCATCGAATATTATGCAAACTACGTTCGATATAGTAATTACGATAACAATTATCTTTTATTGCAGTAAGCTGTGGCAATAAATAATTGTATTAGCTACATCTTTTCCCTCGTTTTCTTTTTCTTTCTTCTTTTTGTAGCTTAGACTCCTTTGTTTAGAGTCCTTAATCTAGACGCCTTTATTGATGTCATCGTATTTATTATTTGATCATAATTTATATATTATTGCATAATGTAGTCAATGAAAAAAATTCTCACGACGTTTATTACACGTTTAAGAGCAACTACGGCAATAATCAGGAGTGTGACGTCACACAATGTGTAATTTCTCCTGTTCTCATTTCTACAATTCGTACTGTACATGAACGTAGTACTGAGTGTAACCGTCCGACTGCGCGACCACTGCAAATTAACGTCCTTTACCAATTACTCCAACCAATACACAGCCGTGAAGTTTTTAATACATGTAGATGCACTGGCCCAGCTGACTCGCGTTTGTGACTACAAATGTGCGGGTCTGGTGTGTTCCACTCACAAGTGGGAAAATAATTTGTAAAATAATCTTCGTTTATTCTATCCTTTTACAATTTTCGTGTTTTTTTATTTCAAATTCGGACTTTTAAAAATCAATTCCGAAATTCGTCCGAAACGTCGTCCTTACAAATTAACATGGAAACGTCCGAATTTGATTTATGAACCTATACAGAAATTAAATAACAAAAACTGTACAAAGTAACTTCTTTAATTATATGAAGATAATAAGTTATTGCGACACGTAGATACTTTCAAAATAGTCTTGTAAACAAAGCACTTGAAAAGGGGAACACTTGGTCGTTTTAGTAAATCGATAAAGCAGTGATGGGCTCAATATATTTTGTCTATAGAAGGGCATTGCAACGAAGAGAAGATTGAGACTTGATGGGATGAGTTTTTACTTCTAACGCGCTTGTGGTATATTTGACAGCGAGATAACAAATGTGTCAATGCCCTGTTAATGTAGTAATATTTGATTAAAAAGCCGCGAGGGCTAATAGTTAAGTTCTTTGTTGCAATTTTTTTAAAACATCGTCTGTGTCGCTCGTCTTTGGGCTGCTGAAATGGGAGGTAAAGTTGCTTCTGTCCAAAGCTGAAATCTAATAAAGCTGACAGCCTTTGAGTAGGCAAAGCACTTTCTACTGGTTCTACTTCTGGTTTTTAATGTACGTTTGCCGGTTGAATAAATATGTAAACATTTTGTTTGCCCATTTGTTCCACAAAACAGAGAAGAATTATAGAGAATTATACCTATATGTAATGTAATTCCAGCACAACATCCTTTCTACGAGTTTCGTTTTCTTTATACCCGACTGACGGAAGGGTTTTTCGCGGATATGTATGTATATCCGTTTCATTGTGACCTGTACAACCTGACAAGACGGCGTGACCGATTTTGGAGAATGGGGTGTTATTCGAGTCGTATTCTTCTCGTCCCGTCCCGTCATAGGGGTACCGTCAGACGGTTTCTTTCAAATTAACAAAAAGGTGTAGTGAATTCAGATAGCTTATTAACTCTTCTTTAACTCTGGAATTATAGTTAACATTAATTCAAAAAAATATAGATTTAACGTTATATGATAAAGGGGTTGAGAATGTGAACCGTTTTTCTCATTTCGTTTAACCGTATTTATTCAATACAAAAGGGAGCTATTCACCGCTACTCCACACAAACGCGGCGCCACACTAGATTAAACTCTCGCATAAACCTGAAATTAGTCCATCAATCTCCAGGCGATAAGGGTGCGGCGAGTTCGCCGAGCGGGAATATAGTTAAAAAAAAAACAAAGTATAAAGCAGTCTTTGAAATACGTAAAAAGCGTTGTATTGACACAGACTATTATTGGGTCTTTAAGTTATTAACCCCAACAATTTCTTAGAAAAAATATTGCGTATAAAGTCTTTAAAAATGTTTTTTTTTTCGATTATTACTTATCTATAGGTCAGTCATACCGTTATAAACGAGTTTGGCCGTTGATATCTTCTAAGAACACTTCATCCGCTTTGTCATTTAACAATACCGCTAGTGTGTCTCCGACGTTACTTCCCCTGAGCGCCCGGTGGACTGTGAAATGGGCCCTGACAGGCCCTGAAAGATGCTCACCTATTTACTTGTATTAACGTATATTTTATCTCCCACTGGGGATATATTTATGATTTATGTGACGAGAAAACTTATTATCGTCTTACATATTTTTTGTTCCGCTCAGAAATGAATTTTGTCGTGTCTACAGTGTATGTTATGAATTACAAACCTTCGAAATGATAGTTACAGTATATGAAGCGAGTGTTGTGACGTTATGATGCTACGGTTCACGGGTTTGATTGCAAAAGAGAATTGTTTGTATGAATTGGTCGGTATGGTCATAGGCGTAATATTTGCGACTTTATACAGTCGGTTCAAATTTCAAAGAAGCGACAGATAACTTATAGTACGGTATGACCACGGCTAAAATGAACGAACGAACTTTTGCTTTCGTACTACCGAATGTACCGAATGTTCCCCACGGAAGATATGGCTAACAGCATGAGGGCCCGTGACCTGCCGCGCCGCAAGGCCCCCGCGACCTCGGCCCCCTCGAATAGATAGTTGCGAATGTGCGTCGCCGTTCGCGAATTTAGATCCGACATCTAGAGTCGTTACATAAGCATGCGAGCGTGCATATGCCACGCCATGCCGGCATCCTGTCCCACTTACTGAGGTGAACCGGTCCGTTCTATCGGCTTACCGACAAAAACTGTCAGTACTAGAACTAGTTTCAGCGTTAATTCGCTGCGTGCTATTGCTAATATTTTTTGGTCCTACTCAGTTAGAGGGGCAGGCAATGTTAATATGTTTAATTATTTAGACGTTTAGTTTAAAGGATCTGAGATATTCATTACCTCATTTTTGACAGATTTTCGAATGTAAACAATTTTTAAAAATTTAAATAATTTATTACAAATGTTTTCAAATCTTACAAGCCACTTATAACGATTTGATGGTATTATGCGTAAGTAATAAATAACTATTTAAGAGGAGTACAAAAGGACGACGAGAACGTCACATATACATTTAGCGGATAGATTCGGTTACGCCGCAGGAAAGGCACACGTCACATGCTATGTATATGTACCCCACTAGTGTTTAAAAGATAGGCCTTTTATCTAGATCTATCTATCTATCTAGATAGATAGGATAGGATTTAAAAGATAGGGATCTACGATACATAGACAAAAACTCTTTTTTTTTTTCGATATATTTAAGTGAGTAAATATTTCAGAAAAAACTGTAGCTTTTTTCGTCGAATTTAAGTGAGTTCGTCACGCGACACGAACAAACCTACAAACTGACTAACACAATCAATTGTATCGTTCGCGGTAAATTGAATCCTATTGATGGTACGATTGTCAATTAGCACGTCAGCACCGAGTGATTTATGAGTTCAAAGCCCTAAATGGCTGTGGAAGGTCAAGTCACTTTGGACCGCTCGCGGCGAGTGCCACTCTAGCTATCTGCAGCCATTACAGATAGACCTAGATTTAAAAACCAATCAAACACTCGCAGTCGAATCGCAGAATCCTCTGGCACTATCCAATCGAGATCCTCACAAATATACTCAACATCGTGTTGATTGTTCATTCAGAAGTGGTTACTACTCGACTAACATACGTCAGACCAAAATTCAGGTCGGTTCCTACTCTAACCTAGAAGTTTTATTATATTTCTATGTTGACTGGATGCTCTTCGTGGATGTTTCACAGGACGCAAGCAACCTTTGAGCCTTGATGTTCATTATAAATTAATAGGTATGTTTAGTGCCAATTTAGAACGCATTCGGCGGTTAGACAAAATATCGGAAGCATACTTTCATGTTTGGGAAATATTTTTGAAAGTCACGAGGATTCCTCCAATATGGACGGAAAACGCTTCGTAATATTCCCTTAGGTGTGAAAATTCCCGTACTCAGTAAGCCCTCGCAACGGCTGCAGGCTGGTGTAGACGTTTGTTTAAAATTCAATATTAATATTGTAAGAATCACTAATCACTTAAAGGCAGAAAATAGTGATGGCTCTATACGTTTACACAACCCTAAATGGCCAGGCAGAATCTATGAAAGTTAATAATACCTTGAGATTATTATTTTGAACATTATTCTATCATTTCAAGAAGCTTGTTTCTATAATAAAAAAAATATTTTTCACTTATTTTGTAATCCCAATGCAAGTTTATAGTACAAATTAAAGGTAATACGATATACCAACATTTATGGGGTGCGGCGTTTATTTTGACCTTATACCACCGACAAATTCTTATTGGAGAAAATATCTAAATAATTTTCATTTTAAAGATATAATATTTCACTGAACAATATTACCAAAACTGACATTTCTGTCGGTGTTGTGACGTGTTCGTGTAGTGAAGTGATGACTTGGAATTCCGTATTCCTCATGTACAACTTTTGTTCAAAAAAGTATCATGTTATATGTGTAGAAGCATCTAACAATGACAATATTTATTAACTGTCTAAAGTTAAACGTTCCTCACAATACTACAGGATACTAAATTACTTTGGTAAATCTAAGCTGTGGCTTTTACTATAGTAGATTAGAATTATGTGAACAAATGGGTTATGTAAACAGTAAAGTATCTCGTTTGAATACGAGTTTAGTTTTTGCAGGTTATACCCTAAACTAATTAAACATGTGTACCGTCTAAAAACCCAAGTCTCACAATCTGTGTACGCTACTGCGTCCCGACCGTGGGTGTTCGAGTTGAGTATTATTCCATTTATAACGTATATCGCCAGGGCAGCGCGGTGTGGACGGTAACATATCGGTACCGGTTCGCTAGCGAGTGTCCGCGTGTTGCGAAACACTCGCCTTGGGCCTTGCCACATACGTGCGCGTGCGCCGGGCGAGCCGCGCGTTATCGCCGTATATGTCGCCGTCAGATTGTAAATTTCGTTAGCTTATAACGTCATTAGCCATGTTATAAGTTGACGGCAAATTATGAACTCAACGGATCATTGACAATCTGACGTGTAATTTCGTTAGTTTATAACGTCATTAGCCAGGGCATAAGTTGACGGCAAATTATGAACTCAACGGATCATTGACTATCTGACGTGTAATTTTTCGACTGTTTATTAACTGAACAAGTAAATTTTGTTTGCGTTATTACATTAAAATTTTACTTAGAATGGAATATAAATATAGGTTAGGTTCGTTAGGTGGGTCTAGGTAGTTATATACAAAAGTGATGATTTCATGACGCATTTGACGCGGTACGTCAAATTGTCATTGATTCGTTTAGGTCACAATTTGCTGACCGTTTATTGTATTATATGTTTAGTCCGATTATAAACTGACGAAGTTTAAAATTGGCCGGTGACTTATACGTTCTGTGCAATTTACTTACGGCTCGCAACAACATTTCGCCTTTTACACGCCTAGTTAATGTCCTCGCGGCCGTATGTATGTAATTCAACGGTAGGAATGCAAATAAGCGAGGAAACCGAAAATGGATAAATTAAAACATTGTATTTGTATTGGAATAAAATGCAGGTTAGATGCCAAAGTATCAATGCGAAACGCAGCAATGGAATTAATAACATAGAAGAAAAAATATTCCTTACTTAACGCTCGTATTTTGTGAAGTCGAGGCACTTTCGGCTCTAACACTGTTAAATATTTCTACAAATTATGTATTCAGTATCGTTCAAATAAGGCTTGTTAAATAATGTCCAAATGAGGATATAATCGGCGTCCAGTATAGTACTACCAACAAATTAAGGTAAAGCGATGCGACTTATATGATGAAATTATTGTTCGGTCAATATAAACAGTTAAACACTGGTCATCAGGTCACTGACCCAAAGAGCCATGTCTCCATCCTAGGCATAAGTGAGTGGAATCACTGATTTATGTGGAAATAGATTTTCCTTCCCGGACGACTAATACGGAAGACACGTATTTGCATACCGTCTTCCGCGATTTCAACTCGCAGTGTTTAATTGATTATCCTATTGTTGATCTATAGTACCAATGCCAGAACGCAACGTGCATATTTCAAACCGCCAGTTTAGAAACGTTTTGCATTCTCAGTTTGCCCTGCAAGTACATAAATAAAAATGATGGTATAGTTAGAAAATGAAACAATAATTTAATATCGACTGCACCGGTTTGGGAGAAAATAAGAGCACTTTAATCGATTACTAGATAATCTGGAAAATGGTTCACGTATTCTATTGGAAGAAGTTTAATCAGGACTATGTCACGCGTGTTCGCCGTAGCTGTAGCAGAAGCCGATGCAAGTTGAAAGTTGTATACGTATATTATATAGATTAGATTTGTTTAAATGTGTTAACCTATTTGGCTAAAAATAAAATATGGCCTAGGTTATTCGCGGATAATGGAGCTTTCTATCGGTGAAATAATTTTTAATATCGGTTCCCTAGTGTTTGAGTTTATCCGGAATTAACAATTACATCATTTCTCTTTATAATATTCGTATAGATCAGGTGTCGGCAAGTAGTTTTAAGTGAGTCCGAAAGTAAGTTTGAATTTCCGATTTTCGACTTTCGACCTTCGGTCCACCCGTTGCCGACCAATGGTAGATTAAGAAAGCGAACATGCATTGAAATTTGCAACATTGATTCTGGAAACTTCCTTCTATCCTAACTTATTTTACTGATTCAAGATTTCAGAGTTGAATGGTGGTTATTTTTTGTAACAAAGTAGGGGACAAAATACAACACATTCCGGATATATGGTAAGAATATTAATAAAGATTTTATGCACCGAACATGCTGATTATTTCTTCAGCTTTAAAACTTAGAACATAAAATTATCCAAACGTAATGTGAAAAGGTAACTTCGAATATTATTGACATACGTTCCGAAATCATATATATAATTGAGGTGCATTGAAAATGTTTGTAGGACACCCCCGCCAGTGGCAAGCAGCGAGTGGCAACTGGCAACACAATCTCGGCGCACCGCAGCGGGCAACATTGCACTTGGCGCGCGAAACCGTGTCACGGCCGAACGCGCGGAAAACGCGCGGAGTTACACAACGCGAAGTATACTCC
>DWTW01001942.1:0-11766 GCA_018246275.1 Papilio slateri
CACTAACACGTGGTGTTTTGTTCATTAAAATAATATGCGATATGATCGTATTTTCAAGCGGGACACGTTACGCGACTTGTAGAGGCAGAATATTGAAGCTTTCCAAAGCTTCCAAAGCACAGGAACTACAAATGTTATTGCTCACAATAGGTCGATTCCTGTTAGATGTCCCTGAGGTGACACGTTTGTTCGCTGTCACATATGGCATCCTTTTTGGTTCCAGTTTATGCCAAATGTGGTTGGGTAAAAAAAAGCACAAAGAGAAATACGCTATTGAGGTACTTAGTTAGAATTATGCATAAAAAAGTTAACTTTATTTGGTACTAAATTAAAGTACACTGGAATACGTGGAAATTATAAATGGATTCAGTTTTTTGTACAAGTAATAAAAAATAGTTGTCCAAGTTCCGGAACCAAAGCCATGAAACAGTTTAAATGTTTTGATTTTCCTTTTAGCGAGACTATTTTAACAGACTGAACCACTAAAATTATTTTAAAGGTGACATATGTCGCGTATAATAATAATAATAGTTGCTTTATATTTGATTGCTTTTGTATATATTATTATTGATTAATTTAACCCGGACGTCAACGTCGCTGTTATCAACACAGCCTTGAAATGTTCAACCTGAATGCTTTATTGTCATGAATATCAATACGTTTTGATTAAATATTTCTTTTATTTACATAATTTTATAATTAACTAGTTCTATGTTATGCAATATTAACCTAGTTCTTAATTTCGACTTTTAAAACATTTTAAAACGTCTTTTTTTTGATAAATTATCTTTGTAGTTCATTAAAATTTCAATAATTTCTTATTTCTAGTGGATTAATGTATACGGTTAATATGTACGTTAAGTACAATACTCGTATATTGTATTGTATTTAGGTATTTGGACAACATTGTTTCCTAAGGATTACCAAGTAATAATGCCGCAGGTCCTTTTGATTCCAGCAAACGAAAATAAAATATATTGTATGATGTTTTCGATAGCTAAGATGTATTTATCAGGTATAGTAGGCTCCAAGTACGGTGATAGGCGTGTCGCCTGTCGTATTTGATAATAAGTTCAGTTACATGTGAAACCCCTACGAATACATTATTAAAAGACTTTCATAATATATTAGAGTGCTTATACTATAGATAGTATAGACCTATAATATATTTATACCCTCTAACTAAAGCATTACATGGGATTACAGAATTGTTACTAAGTTTTTCTGTGAATCATTCATATAACATAGAGATGGAAAGTATCAAGAACCTCATATAATCTTTGAATAAATACTCGAGTCGAACATGTTTGTTACAACTAGTTTACAGTTGTATATTTACAAATGCATGTCCGACGATTGCGGGCATTTTAATATATTTTCTGTTCTTTAGCATGACATGCACTATCCTTTATTTACGCTTTCACTATTTTCTGCATTACATATTTTCGTCTTCTTTTTCCATTTAGCCCTTCTTCACACTTTGCTCCCTTTTTAATTTAAGATGGAATTAATCAAATGGATTTAATTGACGATTATAGTAAAAAAAAATTAAACTATATGTCATATTCATAAGAATATAGGAATAACATGTATGCTGATGTATGATAAGAATAACATATTACTTAGACATGCTTTGGACAATCATGACAAAAAAAGCGCCAATAACCATTAGGTTAAGGGCGCGGACTACCGAACATGAGGTCGTGGGTTCGAATCCGCCAAACGACTATTGTCGTGAACCATATCCTAGCACAAGCTAAGGCTTAGTTGGGATGGTTAAAGAGATATTAGTAAATTAATTCGAAAATCTACTAATATTTAAAAAAAAATCAGTCATTTTAATGTTGGTACGGGGAAGATTAAGTCTTTGAAAGTCTATTGGGAGGAAATGGATGCACCGAAACTCTAGTGGGTCATCCGAGTGCGGTGAGAAGGTGATCACTTACTGAAGAAGCATACACCTAAGTAAACCAAGTGATAATAAAAAAAATTTAATCTTTACGTATGAAATGTTAATAAAAACTACTACTAGTCGCTTAAAAGATAATTTATATGACTACAGTCAATAGTACAAATTGTACAATAACGCTAAGTAGTGACCCCGGGTCAGAGCCAATCAACTTATATTTAAAATTATTTAACTTATCACATGTTGTGCTTAGTTGAAGGCATGTCAAACATTTCAAACCATCGATTAACATTACTTTGACGAGTAACTCAATGGGCATAATGCATTAGAAAATATAAAAGCGTCTACTAATCGCCAGCTACAGTCGCGTGCAATTATGTACAGTACCTCAGCAAGTTTGAACGTGTGTAGTTCCAGACGCGGCCAATAATGTCGGACGTGCGTCGCTACTCTTGTCATACAATTGAACCAGCAGTGGCAACTCGACAGTTAAACTATTAATCTTAGATTTAAAGGTTTTTAAAATTTTGTCAGCGAGTATTTAAAATAGATTTTCTTACTTAAAAGACAATATTTCCTAATAAACTCTTTCATCACACAATCGATTTTTTTCTAAAAATAATGCAACAAAATTAAAAAGCAGCACAACAGTGGTATTGTTTTCTTCATTATGTCTATCTTAATTTCAAATAAGTTGACGATTGTTTAATACTACAATAACAGATAGTCGCTTAATTTGTAGTAAATTTGTGTTAACCTAGTTTTGTAGTATTTTATAGTGGAATCGCTGTTTCAGATTCAGGTGTTCATTTCAGAGGTTGGCTGAACCCACATACCAACTTATCTTCTCTAGTTCCGTATGCTAACTTAAACCCACAAAACCTTCATTCATCTCAACGATACGATTATCAAATAAAGTAATTGGTCAAATAATCGAGAAAGTAGTTCTTCTTCTTACTTATTTCATACTATTGTATCCATGTTCTTCTAAATTAAAAACTAGCGGTCCAAAATGATCTGGAAAATTTTCTCTGATGAATTAATTTTTTTAAAATCATAATGTAATTTCATTATATTCATAAGATTGAATGCAAAGGTTAAGAAGTAGTCACCAAGGAAATATAAACGCTGTAGCTTTGGATATCTAAACAAAATATCAATTTCAAGCTTAAAATATTCCCATAACGTCGTTACGTCAAGGCGTCTAACGCAATTTATAACTTTATGTCTATATATTATTTGCCTCGTGGGCTTTGGAGATTAGTTTTCTTACTTAGACTCGTGTCAAATTTTAATTGGACTGTTTCTATCCTATATATTATATCTCTTGCCTATTTTTCGGTCGGTTCGCGAGATCTTTCTTATTCCTTCATTAAATTCCATAATTTACTCCTTTTCTTAATCGTGGCAATACAAGAAAAAGAATCAGTTTTAACAGTGGTAGAGCCCGTAGCAACATCAACATAATCAACATGGCACAGAATACACACATGATGTAAAAATTCCTTTCCTTCTATTATCCTTCTGCGTTTCAACTGTTTAATACTTCATTCGGGCCCTATTCCTTTTCGTCGTGCATCCTTCCTCTTAATAGATGTGGATGTTTATGGGTACGGTAGTCACATCATTTCTGGAGACCTGCTGCCTCGTATACGTCTTCCGTTTACTATAAAAAATAAACACATTTATGTACACAATATAGATAATCCATAAATGGCATTACCTTTATATCATTTATATATATTATAGCTATCGACCGAGCTCTGCGTTGCATCTTAATATCGTGTTTTTTCTTTCGGAAAAGATATTTAGTATTCGAATAATAAAAAATCATAAAACGCCATAATCAGAAGTAATTTTAGGTACCAGTAATATTTTGTATTGTTGTCAATATATTTATCATCCATTGATAAGCATATAAAGCGCAAAAGATGACGCTCTAAAAAATATGATTTTTTAAAATATTAAAAATATAATTTTTTTTAAATAAAAATAAAACAAAATTCTTACCAAATAATAAACGATTTTTTTATATAGTAGAAGGTGGCAAACGAGCAATTCGATCACCCGATATGAAGTCAACGCCACCCATAGGCATCTACAACAAGCTAATGAGTTGCAGATACTTTGCCTCGCTCAGCCTTTGATCTCTCTTATAAATGCCTGTTGCAATTTTATGTTAAATTATAAGTTAATTATTATGGTAAGAGTCTCACTAAACATATATAACGTTATTTTTATTAACACTATCGTTCCTGTATAATACTATTCGTTTTGTTAAATAATAATACAACATTTGTTAAAATAAACATGAATCCTTTAGTCCGACAACAAAGCTACTTTTAACATTACGACAGCGCAATAACGTTTCTAAAGCATAATGCTCTTTACTTCAATCATCATAAAAATGAGCTAATGCGGTCCCTTTACACCGATAATAGCTGCAGCCAATAATTTCAAAGTCGTGATCTCACACCATCAGCTTATTTCGCCATTAACAGTTTGTCCTTATTTATAGGTATTATCTCGTCTATCGGCTAGTAACATTTCGTAACGTTACGACGTAGAAACATTTGCATATTTCGTGATGGTGTCGGTGCGGCGCTGGCTACAGTTACCAGTACTCGCCAACACTTTTCAGAATCGATGATGTGACAGAGGACAGGAGTTATAATAAATGGCTAAATATCCGTGATATATTACGATAGGCCGTTTACATTACAGTTCGCCGAATAGCTATTGTATATTTGAGTTACATCGTGGTCTCTGGGATGATCCAGATTCATGTCGAATCCTTTCACCGAGTCGGCCGGCTGCAGCCTTGAGCTGCGAGCGAGCGACCACCGCACCGACCATTACCGATGTGTCGCTGTTAATGTCCCGGTGCAACGATTAACATAGATCGGCACCAGAAGATATATAGCCGGCGACGTCGTATAATCCAATTGTGTTTCGCTAGCCGACATTTACAATCTAATCCTATTTCAATTATTCAATTTAAATCAAATGCACCAACTAATTTTATTGAGTAATCGTTTTCCAATAAATACAGACTAATAACTCTATTTATTTTCATTTGTTTATCCATTTGAGCTACGGCCAAGAATCTAAGTTACAGTTTGATTCAAATTTATTGAGATAGATAAAAAAAACACACAAAATCTATTTTATTTGCAATAATAAATAACAGATATGGAAATCAGTGGCTGCTCGTCCGAATTGCAATCTGAAATTTGTGAATTGTAATCCCAGCTAGTTCTTAATAATAAACTATTATATATTTTGATTCCTACGAGTAAATAAAATCTTTTCACATTTTGTACCCAGTACACTCACCGTTACCATAACTAGAAGACTAAAAAGCAATATATTTAATGTTGGATAAATCATTGTTAAACAACAATCCCTTCAAACAACATCTCCAATCTTATGTTAAATTAGGACGTGGTATGCACCAGTTTAGCATTCTCTTGAAATTCTCCCACATTATAATTGGATGGAAACACTGATACTTGCAAATTGTTGTAATCCTTTACCGTACGCACAATAAACGAAGGGGAATTAAATGATGCCTGCGCACACTTCCTAGAATATCGTAAGAAGCCGATACCCTGTAAAATATTGTAATTATATCTTCTACTGGGGTTTCGTAACGACTGTATCTCCAATATATTCATATCGTTCAGCAGAGAGGCAGCTGCGACTTGTCATATGTTCAGTACTGCGCGCCCTCGATCATGGAAGGTGTTGGATGCGTGACAATGCTCCAAATCCGGTAGACGCGCTCCTTTGCAATTTAAATTAATAAACTTGATCTTTATTTATATCGTTATTGGCCATTTTAATTGGCCTGCTTTTTCTTGTAGGCTGTATTAATACGACGATTCAATAAAGAGGTCAGATTCGTTCTCCTTATATGAAGGTACTCATTATTATGAAATATTTTACATTGTATTTTACACTAGTGGAGCCGGCAGCAAAAACAGCTGTTGAACGAATGTGCAGACTCGACCGGTGAAATACCACGACCCCACAGAAGACAGGCGTGAAGTAGACGTATACTTCTTTTCGTCCGATAAGTGAGGTACCGGAGCCTCTTTCCCTTTCTATCCTTTTCTAATAAAGAAAAGGGAAGGGGCAAAGGATTTGACTGGGAATAGGATGAAAACAAAAAGGAAATACCCTTTTTTGTCTATCTCCTCTTCTACAGAAATGTGTTGCCTACCTTTAATGGACTAAAGGTAGGCAATGCATCTGCAACATTTGCTTGTTGCGGATGCCTATGGGTAGCGTTCACTTAATTACAAATTGAAGAGATAAGTATAAAAAAGAAATTGAAACGCAGACGTATTACTGCCTACAGAATGTAACATTTTTTTTTCTAATCAAAAAATCCAAAAAAACTCTAATAAAACATACATTGTTAGTGATACTCAATAGAATAGTATACAGATTTTAAGTAGGATGGTTGTTGGAATTTTAAAAGTACCTAAAAATCAAGAATGGATATGAACAGGGTGTCCGGGAATGACGTGTACAAAGGAAAACTCCAGATTCCTTGACCGAAAATATGACGATTTATCCCTATATACTTACTCGTATCGAAAGTTGCTTAGTTTGGACGCTAGAGGGCTAGAAATTTAGAAAATATTTTTTTGTGGCTAAACCGTTTGCCAAATCAATATTTTTTAAGAGAGCAAATATCTTAAAAATAAAAGTTACTATCCAAAAAAAATGGCAGTGATGATACGTACGGTGAGCGGTTAAAAAAATATGAGTGAATAATTCCTTGTGACAGTGTTCTGGAGTCCCCTGTTTATTTCTAAAAAAGGTTTCTTCCACAAAAATATGCCCTATATTGGTACAAATACATGGTTAAAAAATTTATAAAATGTATTGTAGACTTCTCGAGATATTTAATTTTTTTATCATCTATGAAGCCATCTAGCGCACAAACTAAGTTTACTAAAACACTAAACCTTAGATATAGGTAAGTTGGGTCAAATATTTTCGGCTAAGGGATCTGTGGTTTTCAATTGTATACGTTGTTCCCGGACCACCTGTATAATAGTAGTGTTTAATTTATTTATTTTAGTTTATAACTTGATAAGATTGTGATTTGATTTGTTTTGTCACTGTATTGCAAGAACTTTTGTAAATAAATAAATTTAATATAACAGATATTGAACGAAGCAAACTGCCATCTATAATTTCCATATTTTAAATCTCTTTTATTTAAAACTGAACACGTAATATTTGTTAAAACGAAAACAAACCTATGTTTATGTAACCAATAACATAGCAATTTCTGTTTGGCTAGCGGTCAACGTGTACAACATTTTTTACAAAGTTTGCTAAGCGTTTGAGATGAGAAGACACGGTGACCCGCATACGCAACATTAAATTCTAATTAGTGAGTGGCGGAGTTGCGACACAAACTATTATCGATACTTCGTATCAGGTTACCTTATACAAAAAAACTATAATTAAACATAATAATGGTCAAGAGTGTTTTGAATATTTTTAATGACGCAGTGAATAATATAAAAATTTTCTTTTTTACAACCAAAAATGCAGATTTTTTATTGTGAATCGCCAATTACATACCATATTGGAATTCCGGCATAAATGAGTCCTCGTAAAACGTGGCACAGATTGTATGTTACATAACAATATTCCTGTCGCATGGAATAACAATATACCGTTTTTACCAGGGCAGTCAGTTACAGGTTCTTCTGGTTTGCATTTATGAATGCAAAGACAACTAATCTAAAAATGTGCGAGGTAAGTTCTCAAGACTTCTTGTTTTTTCTAGAATAACAAAAGAGATAGCTTTAGCTAACTTTTCTTCACAGAGTAAATTACTCTGACAAAGTTGAGCGTGCTCTTATTAGTTGAATAACCTTATTAAACATAATAATAGAATTCTTTTCACTTGTTCATCACTGTTTATCTTGAAGATTTATCTACAGATTCGCCAAGTTAGAGGTGGCAGTGCACAGAGAGTGTTTAATCTAGAGCGATCCTTGGAACATAATTGTCCGCTCGCCGTGATTCTTTATACTTCTTCTCTAACCTTTCAGATGTTACGGCGAACGTCCGCCAACTGCGATATTATCACTTAAAGAAAATTTAATATTCTTACCTACAATAATAATGAATTCTGGACTATCACGTCAGTATAGGTTTTATTATGTGTTTAAAAATATCTGACTGGTTCACTTAGTTAGACCAGAAGCAGGTTATTTTTTCTCCCTTCCCTGGCGTGGATAGGACAGGCTGGAGTCGTGTTCTACTTTATTATTAGTACAATATATACAAGTATATATTATTGTAATTTACATTATTACAACTAATTTCACGTTACTTGGTCTTATTTCTTTCTATAACATATATTATTGTACAAATATACATATATAAAATAAAATAACAGGTTGTTTAACTTCAAATTCAGACTTTTACAAATAAATTTCAACATTTTGCAATTTCCGTAATCTAGTCCGTAGTCCGAATGTGAAGTTAAAAACCTATGTATGAATGAATTAGAAAGAGACATCTTCCTAATCAAATTTCTCCATTTCTAACCAAATTCTCTATTTGTTAACTGGTACTTAGTATCGGTAGTCAAATAACATCAGTTAAACCACTTGCACGTTTACCGCCTCCTATACTTTTTTATCAGATTTATTGAGGAGCACCGTAAATATACTAATTTGCTATCTCTGCCCATTGCAGTATTAATAGTTAAGTTTTTTTGATCTTCATTGTTCATTATTTACTGAAAAATCATTGCTACGCATCGACTGGGACTATATCCGTGATGTCCTGATTGTGATGCAGTATATTTTAGGCTGTCTTCACTGTTATTTGAAGGTAAAACGAATATACAGTAAAAGCTCCTTATTCGCAGGGGTTATGTTCCGTACAGGTGCCGCGAATACGGAAACCGCGAATGTGCAATGGTAGTTTATATAGGATTTTGAAGGTATTGTAGGGTTATATTCCAAAATCCCAAAATAAAACTAATACTGCAATAAAATCGATTGATTCAGAAGTTTTTAGAAATATAAAAATATATAATGCTATTAATCATTATTGTCGGCCTTAGGCAAAGGTTTAAAGAACTTTATTTCTTGTTTTGCGGCTTTTAAAAGGTCTTTGAATTTAACAATTTTTCGTTTGAAAATAAGATTTCTCTCCATGGATGGGTCGATTTCCATGAAGAAGTATCAAAGTTAATTCGCCATACGTAAATGTTCATCGACATTTTTTCAGTGCGAGTTGAAGGCTTTTCTTAAATGGAATGAGGATTTTGCGTGTCATCTAAATCGGTTTCGGTTAAATCTGCAGTGCCAGTAGTACACTAAGAATAAAGACGTGCTAATAAAGGAAACCGATTTCGAATTAATATTCCGACGGAATCTGCGAATAGTGAAATATTTTGCCGCGAATACAGGAATTGAGTCGCAATTATTTAACCCGCGAATAGTGAAAACGAGAATAATGAGCTTTTACTGTATATCATACATTTTAGAATTATTCGGTAAATATAATACATAATTCAATGGTTAATTGAATAATCATCGTTCATACGCACGTATAAACGATGAACTCGTCGATCTCTAATGTCATTCCCACGATCGATTTAACAATGTTGTTATTTATATTAAAGTATGTTTTATAAGAAATAAATATGAAAACCCGTAATATTTTATAATACTACTTTGTTTGATTCAAGAACCTTTATCGTCAATATGTTAAGGCAGGCTCTAACACTCATGTAATAAGAATTTATATGTCGAGACACCGATGACTTATCAATATGTTTGTAATATAATATACCTGATTCTAAGTTGCTAAATAATTCAGTACTAATAATAACAAATAATAAATTGTCCCAAATTGACTATAACTGCTGATGTTTGATTAGACTTTTAAGACTGGCTTATAATTTGTTGATCTATTATATTTGAAGGGATTTCCTTGAACCTACCTGATGGGTCCAATCTCAAAGAAAATTCTCTTCTGATGTTGTGGATTATCATAGGCGGAGACGATCATAGGTTTTCTACCTTAACTTACGAAATTAGATATAGTTGACGTAGCCCCTCGTAATAAAGCAACATGAAGTATAAAAGCTGATAGACTTTCGTTATATTATGTTGACAGATGCCCTTAGATGCCGTAAATTGTGACTTGTAGACAACTTTTATTGAGCTTTTGTTGTTCAAAACTTAATCAAAAATACATATTTTTCTTCTCTTTTTATATGATTGGATGCTTAAAAATTAAATTAGTAATCGAGGCCAAATTATCTTTTAAACTTTATCCGCTTAATTAATTGAATTAAGTAAATTAAAAAGAGGCTTTCATAGTTAATTTCATCGAAATATATTGGACACTGAAAAGCTTGTAGTCGAATACGAAACCGGAATATTCCGGCTTTAATTAAAGGGTCCCTTACTTTGGACTGCTTTGTGAAGGTAATTGCGACTGGCTTTAAGTGAAAACATTTTATTTATAAACTTTCCTTTGGCTGCTCCAATTACTGACATTTAAGTTGAGCGCAAAAGCATATCGATTATGAACGAGTAGGTATATTCAAAACACGATTGTGCTGTTTGTTTGAAACTCAACTCGGTTATTTACTACCATTTATATTATATTTTAAAGTTCTCAAGTAAATAAGCATTTATGTGTTCGCTTCCTGCATGACTGCGTTATGACGACACATATTTGTTTTTCTTTAACTTATTGTTTTTTGTTACTTAATATATATATATGAATAATATACTAATAATAACGGTCACTACATGTAATATAATATAATTAATAACTGGTTAAAACTAAATCCATTATAAATGTACATTCTAATAGTCTATGACTTTTATAACTAACATAATTTTGGCAGAGGACGTCCCAGAACTTATATCGGTCAGATTGGTGATATGCTAAAGAAAGGTCGTATGAGGAGAACCTGTAAGCGCTGATCATGTATGCGTAGATGTAAGGATGTAGAAGCGAGAGAGGTGTGCCAGGATCGCCCCAAAAGGAAATCCGTGATCTCTGCCTACCCCTTTGGGTTACAGACATGAGCGCATATTTATTTAATTTTATAATCAAATTTAAGTACACATGAATACCATTATGTAAGTCACGAACTAAGTGGTTAATTGTCACCAACTCGACTCGTACAAGGCGCGACCTCGATCCGACAGATCGGAACCGAAACACCGTGTCTAATGAGGTTCCGCTAATCATGATAGTTATATATCAAGCAGTTCAGAGCTTAATCTCTTGTCTTATGTTCTTTTTGATCTTCAAACATGTTGGGTTCCAAGCCGTTGATAGATTCTAATTTATATTACATCTTTTTTTTTTCATTTAAATTACAACTGTGATCTGATTTCATTACTTGTCCTATATATAGCTAATTACACATTTCCTTATATCTATTATTTATTTCTATCTATGATAGTCTTGTCGCATGTTCACCAACACTATTGTATCTGTGTCAAAGAGAGACGTGTTTGTGTTCTTTGTAATATTCCACTGAAATTTATTCGAGTGAAAACTTCTAAACGCACGTACGATAATTTTAGTACATTTATAATCCTGAGTTACCAACATGCTATTTAACTTTTTTTACTGTAATAGATGAAGCCAGTAGTCTCAATAATCCGTATTTACTGTTACCCTTCTAGATGCTTATTAAATCGCTTATTATTAATACAAATTACTTTTTTTAATATTAAAAAGCTTAAAACTAATAATATCTTGATACTTTTATAATTTGAATATCTAAAATCCTGTTGTTATGGTGTTTTAGTCACACTTTTGTCAGCTGCCCTCAGGAC
>DWTW01001943.1:0-11766 GCA_018246275.1 Papilio slateri
TGCGCTGCCGCCTCAAACCCGGTGAATCTGTCAAAGCCTCCAGGCTAACAGTGACAAGTCCGTCAAAAAAAAAAAAAGTCTCGGCTTGGGTCGTTACTGTATTTATTACCGGATCGGGAGGACATCGCGCTCTATGCAGTGACTAGAGTTATTTTTTTTAGAATATTAGTCAGTATAGTTCGCATAAAACAGCGTAGTATACAAAATTACCTTTGAAACCTAAAACAATTTCTGAATATTCATAACCATAAAAATAAATTTAATTATTTACGATACCTTACAAGGTTATGTCACAATGCAGAAATCTCAGAAACAGGCAAATCAATAATTGTGTTTCGAAAAAGTTTCATATATAATATATAATAAATGTTCTTTGCATTAATTAAAACTGAAAAATGTTGTTCTTTTCTTGTTGTCTTACTGCTGTATTCCCGCCCATTCCCCGATAACTGATCGTATTGAACCGACAAGTATCAAGAAAGACTAAAGGTACATTGGTGAGCGCTGCATAAACCTTAAGGCGCAGATAGCTAGAGCCACCCGGCACCCGACCCGCACCGCCTCACCGCTCACTGCGCGGCGTCTGCTAGTGACTTCACAGTGAAATTACGACGCATGCAAAAGCAAATATTTTTATTTCAAAGTGATATTCTGTTAGAAATATGTTTTAACCAAACATGTTACCAACACAATACCGCTATTAAAATTAATATTTATATTTTTTTCCTGTAAATAGAAAGGTGGTTAGCGAGCGATGAAATTAACTTACGTTCGTACTCCGCCCACGTCAACGCGACAATAAACAAAACCATTATCACCAAGGGACTCCGCAGTAAATGTGCCATTGTCAATATCTAAGTTATGCCAAACTTCAATTAATACTCACAACAGGCAATATTAAAATACACATTAAAATCAACAGCAGGGAGATGCTGATGATGACTTATGACTTAGATCATCACCATCTCCCTGTGCTCCCATCCCACTTTGTGTGTGATGATTTGTTTATTTGTTTTATTTGCACTTAAATAAAAATGTATAAACCTTTAAAATAAAAAAAAATACACTCAGTAAGGGATATTGACTGATCGAACGAAAATACGGCACTGAACTAGTCTCACTTGACACCAGATTATTAGCTATTCTTTATCTGTTGTGTGCAAAAAGTAATTCATTTTAAAATCTGCTAGCATTTACGCACGGCTTCGCTCGCTTTGATGTCCTTAAATTCACAGTTGTCACGGGGGCTGCTCTGCCGGTCCACCTGTTCGGTAAAAGTTCGCCTAGGACGACCCCCACCAACACTGCCACTCACTTGCGTAACCTAAATTTATGTTGGGACTCTTTCTTCATTCCTTCGAAATGTCTGAATCAAAGCAAACCTAACTAATCGAGGCAACAAATATAACAATTTGTTTTTAGTTTTTAAGTTATTAATTGTTTTATTAGAGGTGAAGATAAGATAGTCGCACTAAGGAAGCCTGCGGCCCCAACTGCAGGGGAGACTATTGTTTGCTCGGTGCCAAAGAAGGCCAAGGAAGGTTAAGGAAGGTAGTATTCGGATAATGTCAAATATTACACCATTTATCAAAATGTTGAAGTACGTGTAGGTTATAGTTTGGCCCACCATTTGACAACATTGAACACAAAGCAAGTGCCATTGAGGTGATGTGAATGGAATTTGGAGCTCTGGGGCGTTGAGTTGATCCCAATCATTACAGCCGTTTCGTAAGGTTCCTGAGAGAGACCTCGGATGACGTTTACTTTTGGAGGCTTAAGAAACGGCCAAAACAGTGTGTCGTGATACTTTCCCGATGGACTTCTAGTCTATCATACCAGCTTCCTTGACCCCTAGATAAGGAAAAAGGAAACGTCGGAAAGGTAGGATAAGGGAAATAAGTAATTTATACAAAAAATTGTTTCAGAGTTCATCCAAACGATCAGTTCCTCTGGACATGGTTGCCAGCACTTAGTACGCCGCCATGTTCACTTATTAAAAAAAAGACAACCATATTTTTGTACGTATTTATTATTCAATATCAGATCTTGTGAACTATGTTTAATTGTCAGTTTTCAGGTTCTTAGGTGTCAAGGATATGAACGCTGGCCAGCAAAGCGTAGAGAAGGCATGGCCATGAAAGAGGCTTATGGTCACGCGCATTTTATTGTGATTGTTGTGATACTTACAAGTTGTGAGTATCATTAGTTTATAATCTCACTAGCGTTATTATAAACAGAAGGAAAACTGTCAACTAAAGCAACCATTTACAATTCTTTCGACATTTTGTAATCTAGCAATGTATTATACATACAAACATAACACTTAAATCTAAACTGGTGTTAAAACTTACTCAAAGTATACTAAATCATACTTAGAACTTAATACATGGACACTTTAATCTTCCTGACATCAGTAGCGCAAAACAACGGAGAGAATCCAGGGCACATAAGTTATCACCTTGCTGTACACGCCGGGCTGTTTGGGATAGCCGCAGCCGTGGCCAAAAGAAGTCACGCCCACTATCGTGTACCTGCAAAAGAACCTATCTCCCTCCACTTGCAGCGGTCCACCGCTGTCGCCCTGGAAGACCACAAGATCAGAGGTCCAAATGTAGTTCGATTGTTTCACTCATATGCAGTTAATCATACCACTCACATCTTCACATATATAGTCCGAATTTGATTCGCAATTTAAAATAGTATCAGTAACATTATATATTTAGTCTTTTGTCCCACTCAGACTCTGCCAAGGTCATAACGCCCACTGTGGACTACCTACATCTGACGCTGGGGGTTTTGATCAAAATTGTCTCATAAACACGAAATATTTGTGTCAAGACAGGCAAGGAGATTCGTCTAAAGACCTAAATACTCCTTGGAAACTGAAGATGCGTTGCCCGTTGCGAGGAGTATTTTTGAGGACCCTATTTCAACAATAACATGTCAACCTAAAGATACGTACCTGACAAGTGTCCTTGATCTGGTGGTGGTCACCATAACAGAGTTGTGTGCTAGGATCAAACCCTCTATCCATGGACTTACATTTTGGGTACCACTTGGAGCAAGCTACTTTCGAGTATTTTTCAAGATTCACCTGGAAAATGATAATATTCAATTTCTATCACGGATTGATAGTCTTGGGGTTTAAAAATTTTCCAACCTTGGGAACCTTACGTACGTAGGTAAAGGTGAAATCACTAACGTAAAGGGAAAGAAAAGTGTGGTGATGTTTCACATCGACGATGGTAAGTGACCGCCACCCACAGATATATATGTTACAAGTCTTTAGATGTAGAAAGAAAATGATGGGAAGCGGATTTGACCTATTTAAATGCAGACCAAGAATCGGCAACAGTTGTTGCACGACTGTGCCAGCTCGACCAGTGAAATACCACGACCTCACAGACAAAACGCGTGAAGTATAACTATTCTGCGTTCTCTGCGCTAAGTGAAGTGTCGGTGGCCTAATTTTATTTTTTCTCTTGCCATCCCTGATTATGGGTAGGATGGGAAAATGGACGGTAAGAGGATCGCATGCCTCCTCTGTCTAAAATAAAGGTAGGGCAGGGTGCCTTTTCCTATTGCCTTCCTTATCAAATACTATTCTTAAATTACCTTCTGTAAGACATCGGAAGGTGATCCCCCTCTCTCGGTATATCCCCATCCGGTGGCAGTCGCGGTGTGGTCCACCGTTTTTATGTCTACATGTAGACACGCCGGTGCTACGGCGGGACCAAAAGTTATCCTGGAGACAACAAAAATCTAGTCAGTAATATATAAAACCAGAGTAATCCAATTGGGTAATAAGATATCACGAATGTTCTTTTTAATGTGAATATTGTTTCTTCTTCCTCTTCTTCACACATCCCTTCTTGATAAAGATTAACAATTCAGTTACAAGTATTCTGCCCCTCAATTCTGCTAGCAGAATCGTGAGGATTGTTTGGTACTTTACTAATAACTTGCGACCACAGCAGACATTATATTTCGGATGTCGTTAGCGGCTTCAGTTGACGTTTTTTCGTTAATTGTCATACTTTTGTTTAATTCTCTTGGAAACCAATAGCGTCGCCACCTACCGGGTCAAATTCTGAATCAATCTATCTGAACCATCTCATTCTAACACACAAACATACACACAATTTTTTTTTATCAAAATCGGCCCAGGCGTTTCCCAGGAGTTCAGTCACATACACAGCAAACGCAAAAAAAGAATAAAGGCAAATAAATATGCGCTTACACGCGTAGCCCAAAGAAAAAGGCAGAGATTACGGATTTTCATTTAACGCAATTCTGACACACATCTCTCGCTTCTTCTACATCCAAACATCTACGCAAATCTGTATGTTCGGTTGCGGGTACTCCTTATATCGCCTTTCTTTGGCATGTCACTAATCTGATCTCCTAGGATATAAGTTCTCCTGGGACGTCCCCTGCCAACACTGTCACTCACTTTTGCAACATAAACTCGTTACTCTCTCTTCATTTGTTCTTTCAATTCAGAATAATTTATACAGACTAGTGCCATAATAATTTGTCAATGTAATACCATTATAAGTAAGTATAACACAATTATGGCTTCTCTAGACCCTGGTCACTATTTGTTCTTTTGCTTTTTGCTTCCATTATTATATTTTTTGTGACAACTTGCCTTAAAGAGGCATCTACAACTGCACCGGGTTTTAGGTGGCAGAGCGAAAAAAGTGCCTAGGCTAAACATCTTACTAGTAACTAAGCTCGAGGACTCCCTTGGGAGCCTCGGCTCGGGCTATTAATTTATTTATTATCGGATTGTGAGGCCACCGAGCTCTTAGACTGCTGAAGCGGACGCTCTATGTAGTGACTGTGATCTAATGCCCCCGAGTGATTTCGACTTGGGCGCTATCAAACTTACCCTTTCGCAGTTCTGAGCAGCGCGATGTCATTGTATTTTGAGCTATGTTTGTAGTCCGGATACCGGATGATCTTCTTCAAAGTATGCAGCTGGGAGTCTTCCGGTACCTCTGACCTGCTGTAGATACCGACGAGAGCGTACTTCACGTCCGATTTGTAACTGCGTGCAAAAGTGCGTGCGTGCGTTTTTATAGAAGAAGATGTCCTGAGATTAAGTCAACGCTACCCATAGGCATCTGCACGAACCTAACGAGTTACAGAAATGTTGCCGACCTTTCATGGGCAAAGGGCGATAAACAGAAAAAAGGATATTTTTTTATCCATTCCAGCCTCCGTTAAATCCTATTCCTCTTTCCAAACTCCATATTACGACAAGTAATAAGAAAGGTATAAAGTACTACGTACTACTTACTCCTCCGACCCCTCACTCATCAGACGAGACGCAGAAGCTTACAACTTCTACTTCACGCCTGTCTTCTGCGAGGTCGTGGTATATCACCGGTCGAGCCGGCCCTGCAGTGCAACAGATGTTATTGCGGGCGGTTATTACTATTTGTACAAAAATTATTCCCCAGGGAAGTGGCTAGGCAGTCAACAGGAGCAATAACATCTTTAAATAAATTAATTACATTAAAGTATCAGGGTCGGTTATGGAGAATTTGTATATTTATAGAAATAAAACAATAACATCGGAATTAAAAATAAAATTTATTTCCCGTTGAATATCTCACAAAACGCCGCACCACGCGTCCACCTCACAGGCAACGGTCGACACTAAAACGAATATAATAAACAAAGCTCATACATATAAATATATATATTTATATATATTTAACTACAGTATGATAACATTACGTGCCCGGCGCGGCGCCCGCACTGTTACTGTGACTTTGACATTTATGACATAAGAATGACAGCTGTCAACACGTTTAGAAACATAAAAAAACATTGAATATTGTAGAAAACGAATTTCAATCGTTGTATTGTCCGAATGCATTGGATCGCGAAACGCCGCGCCGCGCAGAGAGGGTAGATTTTGATTTCTTGTAAAAGTGTAACACTACTCTTAATTAGATTATAGAAAACAGACGCGATCGCCGCGTGGCTCACGACAAACACACGCACAATTCTAATATATATTTTTATATCTAGTAAGTTTGCGGAGCTTCGCACACGAATAGAGAAATAAAAGAAAGCATCACACCAAATCACGAAAATAAAAACGCCCGTTAACAAAATCAAAGGCTGACCGAGACAAAAATAATTTGAAACTTGTATAATCCAATAATGAACGTTATTGCTATACTACAAAGTCCATAATACTTTGATCACAATTACACTTATACTAAAAATTTCTCAATAGTGTGGTATAACCATATAATGCATTTAGAGTGTTTAACCCGTAACTGTTTATGAGAGAACATTTTTTGACACTTTCTAATTCAGCCTTACAATTAGAAAGAGACAACCGCAGCGGGCGATCGCGTATTATACGACAATTTCACCATCGACACACAACTCAACAACTCAAAATGGCGGTTACTGACATTCCGAATTTGATAGTATTCCATTTGTAGTAGTACTATTTCAAAATAAAAGCGTATTTAATAATTATGCTAATAAACACATTTTACCAATTTAATGGGGGACTGTGTTAAATTATTAATTTAATTCATTTGTTTAAGATTAAATTGTGGCACTGCTGTGACATATATATACCGATCCAATGGCGACATTAAATAATTCGTTGATTTCATTTATAATAAAAAATTACCAATTGACATTGATTACTACCAAATTGGTCATGCAACACCGCTCACAGTACCCACGCACACACATCACTAGCGGCGAAGTATCAACATAAAAATGAATGAACACTGTATCGCAATAAATGATAGCATAACATTATTCTGTATATTTATATTTGTCATTATAGCTGGAAAGAAATTATAATTAACACTAAGCTAAAATTTAACTTGAGCGCTAACTCACTTTGTACATTGTTATACGACACGTTAAAATACACTGTGTAATGAAAGCAATAGCACGAGTAAAGAGTGGTGTTGCCAGCGACGAAAATATTCATATGTCTTTCAAATTTTCACTTTAGAAGCATTCGTTACAGATGAAAAAAGATGAATGAAGTTAATTCTCGTGCTGGCAACACCTAACGCGACTTATCTACAATACAAAAAAAAATAATTAAAAATACTCGAACCGTATTTAATTTGCAGCATATTTATTTTTACAAAACGAACTAGGCGTGTTATTTGAGAGCGTCCAATAATTTAATTAACAAGTCAACTTTCCAAGATATCTTTTTTACTCAAGCAAAAAAATTAGATGTTCTTACACCTTCGATTGGCACATCACTATTCCTCTCCAAAACGCTTAAATGACTTAAAAATAACAAATAAAGTGTAAAGTGATTTTATTTTATAAAAAATTCCCCCGACCAACCATTGCGTCCAGTTGGGAGATTTTAGAAATAGTCTGACAACACTATTGACCTTGTGAAAACGTATTTACAATATAACTAAGAACTGTGAATTGTTAATATTTTATTAAATAATACACGATATTCCATAATGTAATTATTTCTTAAAAGCCCGCGAATATAATCCGCCATCTTGTTTACCATTAAAAAAGTTCCCGCCATTAGTTATGTCAGTTTGAGGTTATTTAGAATTGTAGTGATTTTTTGCATTAAAACATGACAAAAACATAAAATAATAATAAAGTTATCACAGCAAAGGCTGTTATTTAAGTTAATATTTAAAACTCATCTACACCTAACATGTACTAATTAGTGGACGAAATTTATAATTCTATTTTTTTTTATTAAAATGAATACAGAGAATCTTGTTTTATGTTAAAATAAAATATTATTCGGACAACAGCCTTTGCCATAACTATAACAATTAGATTCAAAAAATCATTTACTTTGCTGTAAATAAATCAAATTTTACAATTCATTTTAATAATTCAAATAGTGTGTGAGCATAAAAAACATAATAGAAAAAAAAATTTATGAAACAAAATCAACAGAGATTAAAAACACATTTATAATCAATAACTTATGCATGTCAAATTATTGTTAAAAAAGATTATTAAATTTTAAACAGTTATCATTTCCCATTTTAAAATGTAAGGTTTTACTTTTGATTCCTTCAACATCTTTAAAAGTAAATAGTTTAACACCATATACTGTTTTTATTTAATATATTTTAATATGTATTCTGTTGGCATGAGTTCTAGATAGTAAAACAAACGCGGTCGCGACCAAAGACAATTAATGGACGCTCTTAGAACCAAAATATTTATGAAAAACACATATTATTGTTTGACATGTCTTTTTCTCTGTGGTCATGGTTTTGTTGATCATAGACTAAATCGATAAGCGTAATATTTGGAAATATGTTTGCATTAAATAATATTTAATTAGATATAATTCAACCGGTCCAAATGTAGCGCGTACTTGTAACATTGAAAACACCAGACAGATTAAGCAGTAAGATTTTTTTTTATATTCACGCAAATACTACATTGAAATGTGTGTTTAGTGGTATACATGAAAATTTGATTTTTGTTACAAGTTTTGACAATTGGTTTACTGCTAACGATGGCTACATTTTTTAATTGAACCTATATTGATATATTTGGTCGCGACAACTTTCCGAAGTATTGAAACAGAATTCATATTAAAAATTGGTCATACAGATACAAAGCCCTCCAAATTGTTTTGAAACCAATAATTTGTATTAAACATGATTATTTTTAAAATATTACAGAATTGTGTAAATAATTAACTAATATTCTTTTTAACCATTCCAACTGAGTTTAAAGCTTGTGCCCAATCCGCCATTCGGATATTGTCGTGGAACCTAATGTTTCGTAGTCCGTACCCTTAGCAATTGGGCAATTGTTGTTTCAATATTTAACGGCGGTAGATCTCCGCTAGCCGTTGCATGAATATAGAAGTATTTATATACTTCTGCGTGTTTTTATGGTCTATGAGTCCCCTTCCCTATTCCCGTCCTTTCTTCCTCTCCCTTTTCCTTCTATATCCTCTGCTCTGTCCGACATAAAGGTAGGCAGCGCATCTGCAATACTTGTTGCGGATACAGGTAGCCATCACTGTTATCGTCATGTGAACCGCTTGCTCATTTGGCAATTACTTTAAAAAAATATAAACATGTTTCCAACAAAATATTGATTTCAAACAAAATTGCATGTTGCTTTCCTTATATGTATTGATGGAATCAAAAGTCGAAGAGTTCTGGCGGCGGTATCGGATGTTGTGGCAGGCAGTCGCAGAGCGGACGCCGCCGCGAGCGCGCGCTGCAACTGAGAGGCTGGGCGGGGGGCGTGTCTAGCAGCGCCGGGGGCGTGAACGGAGGCGTGAACGGAGGCGTGGCGGGGGGCGACGCCGCGCGCAGCGAAAGCGCCGAGCGCGGCGGCACATGGGCGTGCGCGTAGGTAGTACGGCAGTCGACGGCGAGGTAGTGCCGCAGCGCGCCCGAGGGTGTGATCGCGCCGCCGTTAGCCACTGACACCATGTCCTCGGCGGACAGGCGCACGCTGATAGAATCCTCGCACTGGTTAGCAACAAACAATCGATCATACATGTGATAATAAATAATCAACGGTCTATTAAAAGATCTCTCAAGGTGAAAGATTGAGTTGACTTGAAGTGGGCTCATTAAAAGATCTCTAAAATTGACAGTTTGAGTTAAGTTAGAGTAGGCCAATTAAAAGGTCTCTCAAGATGACTGGTCGAGTTGAATGTGTGAGGTGGGACACTTACCCGGCAGGCGGGCGGCGCGCGGCGTCGCGGCGCGGGCGCGGGCAGTCACAGCTTGAGCTCGTTGGCGATCTTTGACGCAATGTTCTTGAACCCGATGCTCGTGCCTGACAAACAAATATATTATATATAAACTTTTGTCGACGCGTCGTGGGTAGACCGTCCACAAGATGGTTCGACGATCTGGTCAAGGTTGCGGGAGTTCACTGGACGAGGACGGCATTTTTACGACGAATCAATGGCCGATTTTTTTTAATTAAAAAAACTAGACTTTACCACAATCCTGCCTTATCGATAGGATCTAAAGATGGCACGCATTAGATTAGTATTAACCTCCATATTCTCTTCTCTTGGTGTGTGATATGGTGTGGGTACCTTCAAGAGAAGAGTGATTATCACTGTCAAGTGATGATTATAGTGATGAAAAGGGTGACGACTGAGACGTTGACGATGATGGTGAAGCTAACCGGATATTCTCTTGAAGCGGACGCCGTTGAGCGAGAGTCGCGGCAGCTTGCAGACCTCGATCTCCCACTGCACCAGCGAGTCGGCGTTGGGGTCGCCGTGGACACAGAGCAGCAGGAAGCGCTCGCGCTGCTCGTAGTCGCAGTTGTTGGCGGCCAGCACCTGTAGCCACAAACGACACATCTTGACCTTGACCTCAAAGTTGACCTGGTCTTCGAGGTGACACACGCAAGAAATTGTTCTTGCGAGTGTCTCCTTGAAGAGTTTTATTTTGTTGCTATGAATCTGAGGGAGGAGAAACCTGCAGATTAGTAAGCCTTATTGTTTAATATATTATTCATAGATTATGAAAGATGTATTGAGCAATGTAGGACAGACTTACTAATCCGCAGGTTCGTCTGTATCTATTATTTATACATTGCTATTATCAATAAGTGAACTCTGCAGTGCCAAGATGCTATGCCAGTCAGTCAATGTTTGATGGCGCCAAGTATCGCATCGAAATTTGTAGTATAATTTTTTTTATAGGACAAGGGACAAAATGAGCAGCGTGTCGCCTAATGTTAAAGGATCTACAACGTCCATGAAGATCCACAACACCAGACCAACTGCAGATGCGTTGAAGGCCTTTCAAGGGAGGAGGACGCTCTCTTCGTGAAGGACCCTATGTCGTATTGGTTTGGAAATACCACTGCGGCAATTCCACAAGGCTTGGACGAGGCAGGAATGAATAGAAAAAGAACACATTCATCTATCCTCTATTTATAGATGTGGTAACGTTACTAACCTTACGTATCTCGGCCATGATCTCGTTCGGATCCCTGGAGGAGGTGGTCTTCATGCTCCAGGTGAAGCGCAGCACGCGTGGCTTCACCTGCTCCTCATTGCCCTGCCTGTCAACACAACACCATGGAACACACACCTAAAACCTGCACTATACAGTCATATTGTTAGAATAAATGTGTACTCACTTCTGAGAGATTTTGCAATTCTTTGTTTAATCACGTTAATTACAATTGTTAGATTATTGATTCAAGTTTTTTTGCAATGGTTTGTTTATTCAATCTTTATAGCAAATAGATTTAATATTCTTTTGCAATTGCTTGTTTAAATACTTTTTATTGCATTTGTTTGCAACTTTATCTATTTCTATATAAATTGCAGTGATTAAACACATAAATAATTCATATATTTAGACTGTAAAAACTATTATTCTTGTTAATCACAGCTTTCTAATCAGGTTTTCAATCGTATTATTTGAATTGTATCGTATAAGACTGCATATTTTGTTAGTTTATTTGAACCATATTTTAAATTATAATATATATAATTATAATCCAAACTAAGCTTAGATAAGCATTTAATTTTATCTAATTCAATCAAAACAAAATCAATAAATAATAATTTATTGAGGTAGTGTAATCAAAAACAAGTTCTATAAGTAAAATCTAGTTTACCTTATATATTAATCTTATACCACGATGGTGAAATGTAAACATGTGGTAGAAAATGATCTGAATGCAATTATGAGGCGAATGCTAGCGGTTAATGGTTATCATTGGCGCCTTTTCACTAATTTTTATAATGAAAAAACATAATAGCAA
>DWTW01001944.1:0-11763 GCA_018246275.1 Papilio slateri
GGTTTGTTTTTGTTAAAATATTTGTTTATAATAAACAGGCAAGGAAATTAAGAAAGTGGTGTTAACGTACGTCATAAGAATCGGGAAGACGGCTGAATCATATGGTTAAAATCTTACGTATGTGAAAACCAACTATGTTGTATAAATAAGTAGTATTGATTAATATTTGATACTGAACAGCTTTGTATTGGTTTGTTTATTATTTTATTTTAATCTGAATCTTAGATTATGGTGAAAATGCTCTGGGATGGCTTAACGATCTGGTTAAGATTGCGGGAGTCCAAACTGGGGGAGAGAGCAAGGGATCTTTTCTTTGCTCTTTGTTGATTATAAGTATTTTTTTCGTCCCCATCTAGTTATTTATCTGTATTTATTGAGAATGAATTATTCTTTTTTAATTCATATTTATATCCAATTAAATTCACCACAAGAACTAATACAAGGAAATGACATACCTCCGCATTAGTTAAACATTAATCACGGCAAGTTCCCTCTCCTGTTACCGGATGAGGATTGAGGGTAACGGATGCCGACTAGTAATTTAGTCAACATTATTTCCCAGAAAAGCGCGCGCTAACAGGGGAGCTGAAATTACATGTTTCATCATTATCAAGTGATGGCATAAATCATAATTTTAATATTAGGTATTAGTAATTTAATTTGTTATTGTTTTTCTTTATTCTTATAAATATTAATATTTAAATTTAATAGTGGCAAAAACCGCAACAACAATATGTGTTCTACGAATGGCTTACCCGGGGTAACACCACGATCTCACAGAAGACAGGTGTGCAGTAAAAGTATTCTGCATTTGGTATGATGAGTGAGGTGCCGGAGGCCTAATTCTATTTCTCTGTCCATCCCCATCCATTAATAATAAGGGAAGGAAGGGAAGGGATTTGACGGGGGGGAGGATAAGTAGGATGAAGTATCATATTTTCTGTTTGTTCCCTCCTCTGTCCATTAAAGGTAGGGAACGCATCTGCAACTCCTTTGCTTGTTGCGGATGCTTATGGGTAGCGGTCATTTAACATCAGGTGAACCGCTTGCTCGTTTGACACTTTCTTCCATAAAAAAATAAATCTGTATTTATACATTCATGTGTTTGATATTTTCGTATATATGATATAAATAATAAAGCAAGTGTACTTTAAGATTTAAGCATTTTTTAATGAAATTATAGTAAAATTTCAAAAATAAAAGACGAAAAATGTGACGCACGTATTACCTACAGTGATAAGTAAGCATTACGACTTAAAAAGCTTAAGTTTCAGTTTTATCACAGATTATTTAAACCAATGCCATACCTTCCCAGCACCTTATTAATTTACAAAATACAGCAACAATTAAAAGTCGAAATTTGTGAAAAAGCCATTGAAAGTAAATGAATTTATTTTCAAATTCGTTCTCAATTTAAAAAATAAAAGCCAAAATTATACGTGCAAAATTTAAATTACGTTCCCGTGAAAACCTGTAACTTGATTTCCTGCGGCAGTAGGAAGCACAGAGCAGGTGAAGCGAAAAATCTAATTTCAAAGTGCAGTTTCCAGTACACAGCCTACATCGATTGAGCGTGGTACTCTGAAATAACATAGTTTTGTGTGTACATATTTTTTGCAATATTTTTATTTTTTGGCTTATTGCCTAGGTCACGGTGAAATCGGTAAAAGACATTTTTTTTCATTTCGACTAAAATCTCAGTTCTATATCGGTGTCGTATAGTGAAAAGTCCATGGAGACACTTCAGCGCTCAGGGCACTCTTCCTTCCATATTCTGGCCAACTTTGATACAAAGACATTAGGAACTCGTAAACATAAGAACTATCTTTCTTAACAGACTCCATATATAGGCAATATATTCGAGAATTAGCCTATAGTAGCAGTCTGGACATGTATCGGATATATCTTTTTGAGACATCACCAGGAAGATGTATGCTCCACATATTCCACGGAAGAATCAATTGAATATATTATTTGTGCTATCACGAGTACATCTTTCAATGTTAAATTGCGTATTGTTTGTTTCTATGTCTCATTTGTTGTAACTTAAAATAAGCACATAACAAATGATTTGATAACTAAGAACTCTGACTACAATACAAAGTCGTATTCGTGTGAATACTGCACTCAAGTAATAAAAAGAAATAAAAACTCGACTCTTAATTTCTTACGGATTCTCATGGTACTATCTCGAATGATTATATAATATTTAATTTGTTGAGTTATAAAACTACGATAAAACAGAATGCGTGGAGGCTTTATGATATTGCTGTAAAATATATTGGTGCAATAAAAAAATTAAAACATAACGTTATTCATTTATGAATTTAAATTGTTAATCCATAGCCACACTTCTTTTATAACAGTATAAATGCTCAAGTATTCTAGTACACATATCTTTAAAAACCGACATGTTGTAGGCAACAACAGTTGTTTCGTTAAAGTTACTAATACAGTCCGTACTAGTCAGTCAGTACTAGTACAATCCTTCTTTTATGTACTTTGTATTAAACTTATATCGTTCAGGTCACAATCGATGATTCGAAGTAATAGTACAATGGTTATTCTGATCAATGAGTTTTCTTTGATCTGGAGCTACTGAACTTTTCATTGATATCGAAGAGATTGGCAAAGAAGTAAGCGATTAACCCGATATTAAACGACGACTGTTATCTATAACACCCACCCATTGCATTGCATTAACACAGTTGCATATTACTCGTTCAGACATCATATGTAGTGTCCTAGTACCATCTTTTTATCCAGTGAAGTCGTAATACCCGGGTACATGTGGCGATAATTACCCCGGAAGGGTATATAAAATTCTAGATCTTGGCTGCATGTCTTAGCCATTGTGTACAGTTTCCCTTTTTATTGCAATTTTTTTTTGTTGTTTACTAATAATATACTTTTATCTTTTGTTGTTTAATTGCCTCCGTTCTTCTGTACTTATTTATATATTACAATACAAGATAGATAATTTTGAACAAATACACCAAATAACATGATTAAGATAAGTGATTACACTTTACACAACTACACTCAGTGGAAAAGGTAACTGCATTACGAAGGCTTATAATAATTGTTTCTATCGTAGATTTGTGTTGTGTTGTCTTGCTTTATTAAATTATAAATAATTTTTATTACATCATTGTATCTAGAAATTTGTGAAAGAAAATACCTATTATTAAAAATAACTGTTTAATATTTTTGACATTTATAATTTATTAAAATATTTTTTAAGTTCAATTGCATAAATATATTTAGGCCAGTATTGCGCAAAAAACGTTTCCGTGTAAAAAAATAAACAGTGTAAAGTGACTGATTACATTTTTGACTAAGGTGCACTGTGATGGCGGTAACACCGGGAAATCATTTAGTGGATGTAATTGAGAACGTAAAAGTTAAATGTAACAAGAAATTATCTAACAATAAACTGATGATCAGTTTTTTTGCATCTGGGAGAGCTGTTTTGGCAGAATTTATTTCAACGTTGCTTTTAGTTTTCCTTGGATGTTTGTCATGCGTACCAATCCAAGAGCTTGCTTATCAACCACTATATACCCCATTGGGGTTTGGATTCGTTGTTCTTTTTAACATACAGGCATTTGGACATATCTCGGGAGCGCACATGAACCCTTCAGTTACCTTAGCTGCTCTGCTCTGGGGTAAAATGTCAATTGGACTAGGCATAGCCTATGTGATAGCCCAATGTGTGGGTTCGATTCTTGGCTACGGAATATTGCTTGCTTTGTCACCGTTTGACTTGATAACTGACGGGATTTGCACGACGCAACACCATTCTGAACTCACAGTGTTCCAAGCGTTGGCGATCGAAGTGATCCTTACTGCCGCATTGAATTTCCTGAATTGTGCTTTATGGGATCCGAAAAATGAAAAATCACTTGAATCCGTTTCTTTGAAGTTTGGTTTTACGATTGCTGGATTATCCATCGCCGGAGCCCCATTGACTGGATCCAGTATGAACCCAGCTCGATCACTCGGTCCAGCCGTTTGGACCGGTGTGTGGGCCGCGCATTGGATCTATTGGGTAGGACCATTACTCGGTGGATCACTTTCGGCTTTATTTTATAAATATATATGGCTCAATAATAAAATGGATGAATAAAATTATATAATTTTCTGATACGGCATAAATGAAATTATTTATAGTTAGTATAGCAATTTTGATTACATGTGTATTTAAAAATATACACGAGTATAATTTATGCTATGATAATAATTTGCGTTTGTATATTTTATTACATTATTATATTTATTCGTTATTAAAATCGTCCATACACTTTTTAGTGTGTCTTTTTGATAACTTGTGAAGATTAAAGATATTTCTACTAATTAAATTGTTGAAAAAAATTACTCAGTTGTTTTTTTTTTGTCTTTTCTATGGAAGGTGAGCGAGCAAGCGGTTGAGCTAACATTAAATGACAACCTACGCATAGCCAGCCATAACAACTGCAGTTGTAGATGCGTTTTACGTAGGTAAAGGGCGTAGTAAACTTAAATAAGATACGAAAAAGGAGAGGGAAATAAGATAGGACATACAGGACCCTCAACCACTGGGTTATTACGGCTCAGTGTCATATGCAGGATTTGATTCTTCATACATATAAGTATGTTGTAAAATATTGACAAAACGTATTTTACCACGTAATTACAGAATATCTAGTTGTACGCTAACACGCACTACGTGGTGGATCAAATATAAATTAGTTTTGATCATACAACCAAATTAGGTTTTATCATCATCTCGGCATACTAATGTACAATTTCTCTGTAGTATGTATGTCAAATAGTATCGATTTATTATTAATCACAATACGAATTAAGTGATACTTTAAAGCAAACATTCAGGTATGCAAAGTGAAATTAATGTTTACTTCCGTAAGAATATGTTATACGTCTTTTAACTGTACAAAGGTAGGCAGAGATAACAGCCACCATATCTTAGTTAGTTCATACTTGTTAGTTCCAAATCCGAGCTCGTCAGTTCTAATTAGGTTAAGACTTTTGCTGAACATCAAACATTATCTGGACTTGGAAGAAATTAACTCGAAAAAGTTTTTTTTGCCTTGATTGACGTGGCAATTCGACTCCATTCTGCTATGTTTTTATATATATATATATATAATAAGACCGCTCTCAATTTATTTTCTTGTGTATATGTTCTTAGTTCTTTACTTTCCATTCTTTCTTGTGTATTGTACTCATTTATCACCTCGTTGGCTATACGGTTGTCACTATGTTTTTAATTTGTATACACTGTTTTACATTTACCTGTATTAGGAAGAAAATAATGTTTCTTACTGGAAACAAAAATGTGAGAAAGTACCTAATTTCCATTATTGCTAAAGTATTCAAATGAAGCAATAAATATCAACAACCTGAAAGCGTAGTGCCGACATCGATTTTCAATAAATTCAGAATGAAAGGATAATGCTGGTAAATTTATCACAATCGCGTTATATTTTATTTTTATAAGATTTTTGGCTTTTATATCCAACAGTTTTGTATTTCGAATCGTGAAGTATGGGTTGATATAATTCTCTGATATTTCCTTAAAAGAAATTTGTTTACGACCGACATTCTACTAAATAAAGGCAAATACTCATACTCCTCGTTTGTGTTTGCTTGCATCATTCCAAGATGTTGAGACAAGTATAGGCAAGATAGATTTAAAAATTTATCCTACATATAATTGAGGGGTTAATTTTCATTGATTTTGTATTAAATGCCGATCACTAGCATATGCATCTTTTTATTGAAATTTATGTTAAACGTTTAATCCTTGACATGAAAACTAAGACTGAAATATGCTTATCGCTTATATTTCTATTTAGAAATGCATACAAAATAGTATTAATAAAACGATGATAATGAGTAAACCTACCGTAAAAAAATACACCCACCTTAAAACAATATCAATAGATATTAAAAAAAACACGACTGATTGCATGATTAGTATTTAATGGTTAACGTCCACTATATGGATCTCGTGCTGATCTTATATTAGGCATGAAACTGCGGGGAAGAATACTAATCTAATGACACAAGTCAAGTCAAATCAAGCCTTTACGCTTTACATACATACATGCGCACAAAAACACTTTACCCTCCTTCGGACTCAGTCAGATAAAAAAAATATCAATCCCCTTTTAGCTACCTTTGTTTAGAAGACGATGTATTCCTAACTTCTTAAATCATGTTTATGTTTCATTTACAATATCCATTACATTACGGCTCATTATTTTTTATTACACCTTAACGGAAAATGCTTTATTTCAAATTGATCTTAAAGAGAAAATGGTTTCAGTTACGGAGAAAGGCATAAAAACAAATGCAGCAATATGACTTTTCTTGTATACATATTAGAACAAAAAAAACCCTTTACCAAAATATAACACTGACCGACAGCTGGACATATATTTTCGAAGAGATCTTAGCAATAAGACCGCTCTCAATGTCTTTTCTTGTGTATATGTTCTTAGTTCTTTACTTTCCATTCTTTCTTCTGTATTGTACTCATGTGTATATTTTTGTGTGGAAAAACGTGTAAATAAATTAAAAATACGTTTGTCACGCTGCATTATTAAAATACGACTCAAATAAGAGAGACGTTGATACCATTGGCTTTTATAAAACGTTTAAAACATTTGGTATCCAATTCAGGGTGTCAATATACTAAACGAATTAATCTGTAGTGAATCAGTAGGTACCTAACACTGAGCTACTACGTCTCTCAGAGTACTCAAATTGAGAATAAAAAAAGCTCGTAAAAACTATTTGCCTAAAAACGATCATCGATCCGAATTGATCGAACGATCCATTTGCAATAAACGAAACCCCTTGTTTTTTTAGTAAATTGTTTATAACTTTTGCATTTTTTTCGAGTGGGACTTTATTTTATTTGACGGCGACTATTCCGAATCGAATGACACCACATTCATATTTTTCCGAGATTGCTGAAAAAAGTTGAACAAAAAAGCACTTATTGACTGGACTACAAGTTAAAGGCTAAAAAGTATAGTTTTTTATATAAGAAGGGGGAAACGAGCAGCGGGAACGCCGAGGCGATTATCGCTGCCCATTGACATCTGCAAAACCAGAGGATCTGCAGATGCGTTGCCGGCCTTTGAGAGAAAGGTACGCTCGCCTCTTGAAGGACCCTAAGTCGTAGTGGATTGGAATTAAATTTAGGGTTGTAACCGGAACTTCATCTCCGCCTCCGCAAGTGTGGAACTGCCACCTCCGCTTCCACCTCCGTATCATATGAAGTTGTAACGAAAGTCCATATACGTTGACATACAATGTATAAGGAGCGATGCTGTCACTCGGCTGAGCGGTGCACACACTCGTGCAATGGTGCCGATTATGTTGGAGTGTTGGGAACTCAGGCAGTTGGCACGGGTGGGGCAGTAGATCAAATGATTTTTGCCTCTTCTAAATTTTGATTACCATTAATTTTAAATTACATTACATTACATTTTAAAATTGATTATAATTTATAAAAGAATCTCCGCATCCGCCTCCGTTAAGAACACCCCCGCTACAACCCAACACATACTTTTAAAATCGGATCAATTAATCTTTCCTCCTTATACTATGTATTAGTTGGGACGAACAAACATACGTTATGTCTAATTGTAAATAAAAAAAAGTACGTTTTACACTAATTGAAAATAAGAACTATTATTTATTTTTATTATTTCTTCACTTTTCATAAAATTAATCCATGATAATATGCTGCGAACAAAATCTTTTTATTATCTGGATCTATTTCCTACATCCATTTCACGTGCCAAAATACTTTGAGACAATAATATTTTAAATTGCAATATTCTGTCTATAATTCAAGTTCACCGCAACAGATTTCGGATTCGTGTCGTTCCATTGTCGTGCCGTTGAACGACTTTTTTAATGTTTGTTTTATAATATGTTGTATTCTTCGTTGACGGCCAATGATCCCGTTGTTTTGGAAAAAGTCACGAACTACGACAATTGATTGCTGACAATTCTGTTGATAATTACAAATTATAAAAAGACCAAGAGAAAAAGCGGCGGAAGCGAAATATCTATTTACATTTATTTTGTTTATTGTTTCAAGGAAACAAACATTTGGCTTACTGTATTCGATGTATTTTTTTTAGTTGAATCATAAGGTCGATACTAATCAAAATATTTACGGTTGGAAAAATGTAAGAATATATAGGTTGAATAACTTTTCTAATTTCGCAGTCTTTTTCATTAAATTTAATACATTATTTTTTGTGATTCTTAATGACTCACAATAGTTCCCACTCCATACCTATTATTTCATTCCCTTCATAGATCATACATAGATCTCTCGTAACAAAATATTATCCTATGGTCAGCTATTACTTTAGACTTATAATTTACTGGTACTATTTTAGTGTACGCAGACACCATTCGGGTTTAAATATTACTCAATTGTATTTAAAATTTATCAAGAAATCAATAATACAAATTTTTATTTCATCTCTAAGAATGTTCCGCGTTGTGGAATGTTTTGTCCTACAAGAAGAGAGTGTACTACTTCCTTAAAGGCCGGCAATTCCTTTGCAATGCCTCTGCGTTGTGGATGTTTATGGGCGTCAGTGATATCTTAAAATTAGGCGACCCGCAGTTCGTTTTCCCCCGTTATGGTAATAAAAAATCTAAAATTCCTCTACTTAAGAAAACATTAAAAAACTATTAATTATGCAAATTTACAAGGCGTATAGTTTTTTTAGCAATGTCATATAAAATGAACATAATTATCTCAGTTAACGACAGGTGGAGTAGAACCACTTGATAATGATGTTTGAATTCGGAAGTTATCGTTAATAACTAATTGTTTTTTGATAATAAGGAGAATATCGATGTTAAACCCGTAAGATTGATATATAACAACGGATTCAGACTTAATCTTTAACGCGCATTTATTAACTTTACTTTTAGTACTGAGTTAGTACTGACTCTTTTAAGTAAATTTTGACTAACTTTTAACTATCCGATGAACTTGAAGCACTTTGTTAAGGACCCATGGCAATATGTTTTTCATAACTTAGTTTAGACTAGTATCATCACGATAAAAAGTAATTTCATTTTCAGATTAAGAATAAAGTCACCTATATAGTTAAATAACAGTGAAGAATTTTGCGTGTTTTTTTTTTACTTTAATTACTTTAAACTATTGATTATTCACCGTTACTTAAAAAGCTATTTATTGCATAAAACATGCAATTCGAAAAAATATTTTATCGAGTTTAGAGTGAGTATTGTATAAGCAAGCATATGTGTCAGGGCTTTATCACATCAGATGAGCAAACGTCGGGTCGGGACGTACAAACGCAATGCAAACGACACACGTTCAAATACATTTTATGTTTGCTGATTTGATAACACGCGATAAGCGCACGCTCATTGTTTTATTGGGGGGCTGTAAAGCGCCATCTCAGCTGAACTTTACAGCGGACACTCGCACATAAAAGTGCTAACCGCACCGTACTGATTGGTATTGTCGTAAAGTTTATTTTTATCGTTTACTGTGACGAGTTAATATGTTACCGCTTATACGACAAGGTAGTGATAGCATTGGAGCTAACGTTGGACTTCAAATATTCTTCAAATACCAATTAAATTTACGAATGCGTTTTTGTTTATAATACTCTTTTCAGAACAATACTTTTAAATTTTTTGACAACTTAAAAAAAAAAATTATGTGTCGTGAACAAATTAATTGTGCCAAGGTGATCAATATAAGTTCCCGCGCTTTTTAATCTATTAAAGAAGACAAAAATATCCGTAATTTATTAAGCTATCCGCAAATGTGGATTTCCCCTATCATCACATATCTGGAAAAATCTTAGCATGTGATATTTTTTACTAAAAAATTCGATAATATGAAATCTCATTAGTAGATATCATCTAGCTATAAATCGAATCCAATCTGTGATATGAAAAGTCAGCAACGTGGATATTGTTTTATATTTTTTATTTATTTATTTATTTATAACATTATAAATGTATCAAATCGTATATTTAATTAAAGTCAAAAATAGGTATGCCACTTTATGTACGCGACTGTACAGCTGTCACAGTAATCGTATCAACGTCATTACGTGACGGTTCATAACTTTTACAACTCGACATTAAACGGTTTTATTTTTATAACAACACACGTCGTCGATGTAAAACGGCAATAGATTACAATATATTTTCTTATAATGTTTCCAACATGCCATATTCAAGTAAAATATATATGCAGTCAACACACGAGCGGGTCTCCGCACAAATGTTCTTGTTACTTTAATCGCAATTATAACAAACAGGTGCTTTTACAAAGGCCGCTGTCGATTTGGTGTAGAATTTCTTATATTCTTTTTTGATACCCATACCACTAACCACAAAACTCCACGATGACAACACAGTATCGTTGCATGGAAAGCCTTGCGAATCAGTAGATTCACGGTGGTCAAGATTCCAAGCGCAAATTCGATCCGAGAAGTTTAAAAGCGAATATTTTTTTTTGTTTCTATCATTCATTTTATGTGGAGTCGACACAGTAAGACCGTAGTCCATACTGTAACAGGTTTTGGCTATAGTATTTTTTCGACCGGCCGCCTGCCTGACGCCAACCATCCTCGGGCATATATATGAAATATTAGTAGATTATCGAAATAATTTTCTAATATTTCTTTTCACGTCCAAACAAGTTTAAAACTTGGTTGGATATGGACACAGCAATAGTCGAATGGCGGGATGCGAACCCACAACCGTGTTGTGCATGTTACGCGGTCCGCACCCATTAGGCTGTTGGCTATTAAGATCAAAAATAATCCTATTAAACTAAATATTTGTTATAAACTTAGTTAGGTAACATTTGGAAGCTGCTAGAGCGTGTTGTTTTGTGAGATTGATGTAGCTGTAGCTTCTTAGCGGAGCTAAATAACCTGCGATATGATAGTACCTACATATGAAAATGTAGTGCTGAGTATGTCGATATATGGGTTCAATTGTTAATAATTTCAAATTTTAAATTCTGAAAGGTACATTATTATTCCCTCTAAATTTTCTTAGAATGTTAATTAAAAATTCCATCTCTCTTTTTATCACACTATGATAGACAGAGATAGTCGCGTTTTAATCGTGCTTACTACAACTATATAGAAAATATAAAAAAAGGTAAGTATAGTCATATATCGTTATACGATGGTATCTGAAAACTGTGCTAAATATCTGACAAAAAATATCCTATACACGCCTCGAAGAAATATTCTATCGATCGATCATACGGCCACGTAGTACCAGCTACGTACTCTAATTGTGAAGTTACAGAGCCATCAATTTGGAGAAATTTTAAGGAACGCAGTCAGCGGCAGATTATGCAGTAAGTGTCGGCGTGAAGCCGTAAATAACCGAGGCTAAAAATGTGTATGTAGAACATAAACAGAAAATATTGTATTTACACATGCGACAGATAGTCGCGCCGGTGTAAACAGTGATAAGTCTACACAACTTACGACCGGGACCCTGGCGCGATGTGGACGTGGTGTATGCCTTTTACTTTTTAACGCACCGCCAAAATTAATGTGGAGGGGTACTTATTGAACTTATATTCGAAAAAAATAATTTAAAATAATAATAATAATATGCGCTGAGAGTACGCTGCCCGTAACCCAGAGGGGTAGGCAGAGATCACGGATTTCCATTTGGCGCGATCCTGGCACACCTCTCTCGCTTCAT
>DWTW01001945.1:0-11762 GCA_018246275.1 Papilio slateri
TTCACATCGACCAGTGTATGAGAAAACGTATTTTCTTGATTTTTATTCGTCAATTTTTCATATTATCAGCTATTCTGATATTTGGGGTGGAAACAAATCCAACAAATCAAATATCAAAAACATCTATCAAACAATCAAAACATCAAACGCAAACGTGTTTATTCACCGCCAAGAGGAGCCAGTTCACCTTAGCTCCGACTTTTCAAAGTGTATCCCTGGGATTCACCGACTGCCTGCAGTTACTGGGGGTCGAAATCCCGGCAAACCTTAACTTCGGACGGTTCATCGGATCTAAGGCGAAGGTACGGCGATACTTCACACCGGGACAGCTTTTGACTTTATATAATGCACAGATCCGATCGTGTATGGTGTATTGCTGCCATATCTGGGCAGGCGCAGCCAAATACCAACTCGCGGCATTAGAATCGGTGGAGAGGCGGGCCAGGAGGTTGATTGATGACCAAGACCTTAATTTAGTCAGTCTTGAGCACAGACGCAAAGTGGCTAGCCTCTCGGTGTTTTACAGGTTGCATTTTGGGGAGTGTGTGCAGGAATTACATGAATTAATTCTCCCATCTCCATTCTACCATCGGACGTTTAGACGTTTATATATATAGATATAGATATAATCTTAATAGTCGAATAACTTTAACTGAATTAACCTTCAAACCTTATAATCATAAAATGAAATATGAGATGGGCCTAATTGAGTCATAGGCGCACGGAATGCTCAATGGAGCGTAGAATGGGCCCTTCTGCTCCAGTTGCCATGGCGACAGACCTCGATTCTGCTATAGAGAGAGCTGAACTAATCTCGTGTATTCCAGCCTTGAGGTTGATCCCGTGAAAAATGAATTTTGAGGTTACTTAAACCTCGAAGGAAGGTAAATTGGGGTTGAATAATTTACTTTCCTTGCGTATTCTTATCGCGCGTGTATTTGACTCGAGGGTGCCGCTTTTATTTATTTTGATGAAGTCGAGTACGCTTGAGTGAAACTTATCTACGATTTGGGCTCGTGAAAATGGTGCAATCGAGTAAGTGGTTGCCCGAATAGTTTACTTTTCTTGGTAAGTGGACGGGAACAAAGAAGTAGTACATTTTTATATATTCTAGTTGGGTTTAGTGATTTTTTCGTTATCTATAAGTACATTGTTGCAAATTTCTAAATTTTCAAATATTTTTTATGTTAATTTAATCGTGTCTTCTTTAATGTCTTGTCTTCTTAATAGATCCGGGTTTAACGGTAAACCATGAAATCATAGGGCTATAGTGATTTTATTATGTGAAATAATTTTAAATTATAACGATATGCTAATCATCATCAAATATATTTAAATGTCTTCGAATTCGTCATAAATAGAGACGGAATTATATCTTTTGTTCATTGTAGCCCGAATTTATTAGATACAAAATCGCATAGAGATCTCACAATGTCATTTTCCGGTACAATTAAGAAGCAAGCTCGGACGTTTGCAGTCGTGTAAACTGTTTGGCGCTCGTCCCATTCTCTGTCGAACGTTGGCCTACATTTGAAGCTTTGTTGGCCGCAAACATTTGGATGAGCAAGCTTCAATACGCAGTCACTTGAGCGTGGCATGTCCACAATGCCAAGTTTCCGGATTCTGCTGTTTGTGTACCGACCGTATGTCACTAATCTGATTGCAGTCCCCCATTTATTTGCAGGCATTGTTGTGCAAACTCGACACACACTGCTTGCTTCATTTTGTGTTAGACGAACGCCACTTGTAACAATGGTAATTGTACATATAATGCTACATTTGTGATGAGGTTTTTTATTGTTACGTTTATAAAGAGGATTTTGTAATATCAAAAAAGAGGTATAATAGTTTATCACTTTCGATGCTTTTGAAGTCTTGTTCCGCGAACCAAATCATGAAGATCAACACAGTCTTATTCAAGAGTCTGTTTACAGATAGCGTATACATGAACTTGTAGATTTCAATGCATATATACAGTCTTTCATAAGCATATATATACACATCCTTAAAGTTTATTTAAGCCTTTGGGCGTTCTTATTTTGTTGTCGATATAATCCTCTGTTGTCTGCCTGACACTGCATCGAGTATTTTTCACTTTTATCAATATCCACCTGGACGTCAGTAAAATTTCGAAATGCAAAGCCGCATATAATTTTTCACGTAAAAAAAATAAAGACATAAAACTCATTTGTACGTATTTTCTGTTTGTGAAATAATGTTATTAATTCAAACATAACCCGAGGCGAAAGCATCGTATACGTCACTCGTATATATAAAATCACAACCGGAGTAAAGTAATTAACTTTGTCGGCTAAAATACACGCTCGCTGCCGACCGCTTGCTTTGTAAATTTTATTCTTTGTAAGTACTACTATGTACGTTGAAATTGTCATTTGCAGCATTTTTAATATCTTTTGTGATATTCCCGCTTAAAATAACGAACGGAAATTAGATATTTCTACGGAATATTATTTATTGAAATAAAAACATGTTTACAATTATTTTAAAATTATGTATAGTTTATTGTAAACCCAATCTAATAGTATCAAAGTATTTTTTTTTAATTAGGACTGTAATACTCGTTACAAAAGGACTATACAAAGTACAAAAAATAGAACAAAAATAATATGACAATTATAATTATGTTATTTATTTCTTTAGATTTGGAAGAGCCAATAGCCTAATGGTTAAGGTTGCGGACCACGATAATTGCATAATATGGCCGTGGGTTTGAATCCCACTATTGTCGTGAACCATGACTAACCAAGTTTAACACTTGTTTGAACATAGTTAAAAGAAATATTATTAAATTATTTCAATAATCTACGATTACTTCATATATACGAGGAGGCGACCGTCCGTAAAAAAAACTATAGCCAAAACCTTATATGGACTACGGTCGTACTGTGCCGACCCCACATAAAGTGGGAAACGGAAACGGCAGTTGGAAGGGGAAACGAATACTGATGTCAGACTGAATATTATAATACTGCATGTTATCAGTGACGTCAATATTTTAATTAACTAAAGCTTATGAAATTATCTAATGCAACAAAATGGCTATGAAATTAGTTTAATTTGAATGCTTAGCACTCGAGTAAATATAAGAAATCATAACATGGCAGTAGTTTATTGAAACAAGACAAATCATATACTATGTATTTGCGGGTCCATTACACGTGTAACTAATTTCAATCTAAATTCTAATCGCACGTATGCAGGTCCGTGTACTGTTGCAATTAGTGTAAGCTGGCCATTAATTCCACCAGTATATTAGCTGCGGACCGATAATTGGTTGTCAATACATGCTGAACACCCGGTTATCGCCTGGTTGAGCCGATCGACTTACAACGCCTGCTGGTTTATACATATTGAGACATACATAATATCGCCAGGTAGGATGTTAAGATATATCAAATAGATTGTGGTATAATAAGTTTTCATATATTTTAATTCTGCTGGGCAGAAAGTGACAGGTTCCAAATGTTTTGGGAAATAAGCCCTTCAGCGTACACACGAAAACCGATAACAGTCAAAAAACACCATCATCAATATAATAAACGTATTTATTTCTACTGCTTGTACATGTGTGTAATAAGATGTAAATAAGAGAAAAAAATCGTAAAAAGGTGGCCACGTTTGTACGTCTGTACGCAGCGAAGGCAGATCTCCCACATAATGTACCGATGATCTGGACAAAGAGGTGTAATCCACTATACGAGGGCGGCAGGTGACCGATCTTTGTGGGGATTAATGGGGAGGCCTAGGGTCAACAGTGGACGACTAGTAGTGGAAGCGATGAAGACGAAGTACAAAAATATAAAAAGACTGCCCGTCCTATATGCCACTAAGAGTAAAGTTTTTTAAGATATAACAGAAAAGGTTATTACTATTTTTGACAGATTTTGTTACTTTGTAGCTGTCTAGACGATAACTAAACATTTTAATAGAGCCTTCGATGCAGAAGCTTAGTACGGACATTAACTGGTCGTTAAAAGAAGCTATAAAATTCAGTTTATGACATCAGGAATTTTGAAACATGATCGTTAGATCATTTGTTGTTAATTTAAGGTTTAAAAATGTCATCATATAAACAAAAAATCTATCGGAGAAGAGTTATTTCTTACATGTCTCATAGATCGAAATAACTAATAATCTTAATAAAATGGAAGATATATTTAAATAAAAAAGAGAGGGAACAAAATATTCCTGAGAAGGTATAAATTTGACTCAACGAAAGTAGGCGAGATGCCAGGAAATCAGGAGATGGGAGCAATGGACCCTTAATAGGCGAGTGATGGATGTGTAATGAATAATTATTAAAAGGAATTTTAATTATCATGGTATGCACTGCATCTAGCGTTTTATTGTGGTATAAAACGTTACATGCATGCAACTAAATATTGAATAAGACTAGCGTTTCTACGTTATTGCTATTTTTCATATTCCCCAAATGGACTAGTTTCTTATTTCCATAAGAAGTATAAGTTTAATATGATCTCCAGTCAGATTCTTCAGTCTATACCACGTGATTTTAATTCACATTAATAATGTAAAATATTATTTTGTTTTTAATGAAATGCTTTGTACAACTTACATTTGCTAATTCTTTGTTCTTTACTACTATTCATTTATAGATCATTAAACGATGCACTATTTAGAGGTTTTTATGGAGCGAGAGTCGTACTGTCTGCAACAATGAGTTGACGATCACTCCTGCCGGTGGCACCAACAATGGTTGAATAGTAAAATACGCCCCACGTCACGAATCATAAAGCTCGAATCACCGGCTCGAATGGCGTCGGTAATATTTTACGGCGCCTATTAGATGGCTTACCCCCACGGTGCAGTTTGCACTCCGCTACACTTTATCTGGTTGAATCGGAGCTACATACATAAAGCTTTGCATTGACAACAGATTTTAAACTTCGCAGGGAAAACAGAAATATATACTCCTGAATGTTTTTTCGGTATGTCGTACCAGTTTTTTGGGACTTTTTCAATAATCACCGTCATATTTCAGTCAATTTACACAACATCTTAATTAACTATCTAAAAATTTAGATTAAATTAAACGTCTATTACTGTGTGAAAACCGTTTGGATACTTTAATGTGCCGGTCAGTTTTTGAGTGTCGCGTACAGGCAGATAGATCGATGGCCGCAATATGTATAGGTTGTAGGGCGGTTAACCAAAAGGCTTGTATTCTCAAGTGTCAGTCACTGCTGTACATAGGCTTTCCCCATTGCCTTTCACCATATCTGGTCCTTCGTTTGCGGCATCCAACCATTTCTTGTCATCTTTATGAGGTCATCGGCTCATTTAGAAGGATCCCTATACTTCTACCTAGTAACTTACTCATTTTCTTTCATTAAGGATTATGGATAATAGTTACATTCTCACAACTCATTTTCCATAAAATAAGCTAAGAAGAAGTTTCACATAAAAACCAACAGTGCTTTATGTTCATAATTAATTATACGAATATGTGATTCTCGCGAGAAGTTTAAAGTGCCTATTACGTATCTAATGGCCCATCCCTTTGAAGGGCAATGAAACGTTCGTTCGCCGGCGCGCCTGATAATGGCTCTGCTACATCGTCTCGAAATTTCACACAACTCTGGCAAGTAAATTTACTTACCGAGAGCACATGAACGACGTTACACATGTAATAACTACGAAATAATATTTTACATGTTGAAAAACATTTTATATGTTGAATATGTTCTCAAATATAGGTTCTGTTAAAGAATTTTCCCATCTTCCGATTGTTAAGTAAAAGTCCATCCATTAAAGAGTTGCATCGTCCGCCATAAGAAATGAAAACTCATTCTACATTCTTATTCAAATCACACGATTTGATTTTACACACGAGGTTAAATTCTAGATATTTCGTTAAAAATGCTTTATGTTTATTTCTTCTTATTAATATTGTTACATAACTACCTACTTGAATAAACCAATAAGTCGATAGCATTACTGGCAAATTAGAAAAGAACCTTATTAAGTTTTCCTTGTGTTTAACTTAGAAGAATAAATAAATTTTCACTCGAATTGTGAAAAAGACCAAAATTATATAACACTGCTTTCTCTTAAAACTAATATTTTCGTTAAAATATTTTACGAGATCACTGCAATTACTTACTTTAATAGTATAATGCCGGTGTCATGTTGAGCATTAAGCGGTGTTGTACAACTTTCGTCTGTCGGCAGCTCGGCTGTCATTACTGCTGGCCTAATAAATTTAGTCTGCCAAGGGAGATATTAACCAAGTTTAGGAACAAATTACGAACTCAAAGTCGCCTCTCACCTCGGGTAGTTCGCGAGTAATTACATCGTTTAGGGTAACGTCCCCCGCGAGCTACTGTCGTTTTATTGGTGACGCGAGTGTACATGGCGCAGTCGTTTCCACGCAAACGATCAGAGATAACCGCTTTATTACTCGACGACACGCCAGCGACGGTAGTTTGAGAATCAATATCGAAGTAAGATTCAATATGTGCACTCCGTATCGTCCTGTTACCCTGGTACAGTCGCGTTCTCAGTATATTAAATGACTTTTTATTGTTACTACATGCCGTAAGGGAGAAGCGTACGCGGTTTTGTACTGGTATATTTTTCAGACAGAGTTTTGCTTTTGCTTTATTTATACCAGTAGCTGTAAAGTTTACATTTTTTGGATCATAATTTTGTTTTCTATGTGTTTAACTGTATATTAAACCCTCACGGTTTAATATACAGTTAATATTTACTGGCTTGTTTTGTAGATTAAAAGTAAAAAGAAAAACTAAAGATCAGTTTCATCTCTTACATTGTCTTGTGTTGTCTTTTATATTATCGCGGTCGCGACTCCGATTTGTTAACTTCATGAATCTTAAAAGGTCTGATAAGATTTAAGACGTTCCTAAAACCTTTTCGATATATTAGATTCGTTCCATTTAACTTTATCAAGGTGTTTCATTCCAACTAAAAGACTTTAACTACGATAGCTAAGTAAGTGATTGGTTATAGCCAAAGGTTATTCGAAATTCTAACAATTTGGAACTTATGGAGATAAAACGAAGTGTTTTTTGCTGGTTCACTAAACCGTTAACGGTCAATTTGAGCTAAGAACAAAACCGCCCCGTGTCCGTATCAATGACAAATACATGATAGATATATACGAGTAGATAAAATGTAATTTTTACTTATAAAGGTGTCAAATCTTTTAACTGTGCTGGGGTATTCCCCTATAAACTAGTACTGCTGGTGTAGACGGCTTATTAGCCGTCCACACCAGCAGTCACTATATAAACAAGTAACTTCAGCAAGTGAATTTTGTAGTATATAAAAAATCTACGAAAAGGAATACTCTACTATATTGATTGAACCTTCAGATCGGATAATGTAATGTTAAATAGAGAATGATATTATTGGTAGAATAATGACGAAAAAAACTAGAAAAATAAAGCTAAAAAAAGGTTTAAGGCGTGTATTAGCTCTCAATTCGTGCTGGGTACCAGGGCTGCAGCGGTGGCGAGGAGTGTCACCGTCGCAAACGGAGCATGTAGGTTAAGGGCCCTCAGCGCTTTGTTAGCGCGCTCTAATCACTGCCGGCCCTCGACAGCACGCGACGGCACTTGAGGGCTCGTGGCGCTAGGCGTTTTGTTCCTCTACCCCAGACCTATCTCCTGCCATGCCGTTGATACCTGTTAGATATATTGCAAAACGTTCTGGAAAATATTTAGTCTTATAAAGATTGCTTATTTTCTCAGTTCCAAGTTTAAGATTTAATTTTATAGTCTAGGATTTTAGGAAATATTATTTTGAAGTACCTTTTGCCACATCATGTAAAAAAATAGCAGTGATTATACAGGCGGTGATAAATATATTGGCGGATAATTTCTTGTGACTGTGTTACGGAGCACCCTGTTAATTTCTAAATAAGGGTTTCTTCCACAAAAACATATAGTTTACTGCTACAAATATGTGATTAAAATATGAATTGAATCCTTGAATACTTTTTTTTATGGAACAAGGTGGCAAACGAGCAAGCGGTTCACTTGATGCTATGTGACCGCTATCCATAGGCATCCGCAACAAGTAATGAGTTGCAGACGCGTTGCCTACCTTTGATGGATAGAGGAGGGGATAAACAGGACAAAGGATAATTTCCTTTTCCAATCCATCCCCTCCTCGTCCATTCCTCTTCCCTTTCCCGTATTATTCTTATTAGGAAAGGATGGGAAAGGGAAGAGGACTAAATTGGGCCTCCGGCACGTCACTCATCCGACGAAACGCAGAATACTTCTACTTCACGCCTGTCTTCTGTGAGGTCGTGGTATTTCACCGGTCGAGGTGGCCCATTCGTGCAACTGATGTTGTTGCAGGCTCTACCACTGTTAAACTGTTATCCTTATTATTTTTCTTTGGTTAATTCTAGTCACATGATCTGCTTTCAAGCTGCGTTATTTTTACTTCTATTTGATTCTATGATCTACTATTTGAAATATTTTTCACAGAGACATTTAGGAGGCTCACCAGGTAGTTCAGGATATTGTAAAATCTTACCTAGAATATGATCTAAGAGATTTAAAAGATTTTTTAATGAGATTGGAGCAAGAAACTAATCATTGAAATTTTTAGTACCAAGGAAATAGTATAAAAAATTATAATTATTACTCTTAAAAGAGATTTAATTGTTTAAATTATAGTTGTATTTTGACCACTATGTAGTTGCAAGTATTAAACAATGTACTTTACATTTTGTTTGTATAGGTTGAATCAAAAGCGAAAAATTATCCACTAGTGGTGGATGAGTATGAACCTGACACATTTCATGCCATCAAACACAGAATTGAGCAGCGCTTCACCAATGGCGGCAACGCCCTCACTAACGTTCAACTGTCCAACCCTGGAGAGGTAATATATCCTTTACTTACTCAAAACCATACAAATAATGTGGACTTAACATAAATATGTAAGGTTTGCTTTTTTCTCATAGCCTATAGTCGATGCATATTAAACTGAGTAGTTGGGAAATAAATGTTACTGACGGAAAGAATGTGCACGCAATGCAACACCTGTAAGTGCAAGCGAGACAGACGGACAAATATGATTTATGACCCAAAGCCTCAGTTCATAATGCATCGACTATAGTCTTGTAAAAAGGCATTAAAAAAATATTTAAGTCACATGTGCTCACTTGCTTTGAAAATTGACAAAAAGTTTTAGTGCACCGATTATGGGAAATTGTTTTGACCGTTCCTTGTTTAATTCTGATATTTGATCTGTTTAATCTGATTTGTGATGTGACAAAATTGGTAAAATGTGAATGTACCATATATTCTCTTTCTATTTTAAATGTAGCCTTGATTAAGACGAAAATAGATGTAAGAAGTTTATTTTGTTTGTTGAGTGATCTATATATCTATATGATAAGGACAGATCAAATTCTGTATTATATTGGTTACTCTGCTTGGAGTAAACAAACAATTACTGAATGATAAATATCTCAATAAATTGCTTCTTGCTTAATTCAATCACAAGAAAAAGGGTGCTTTGAATGCAGTTTAAAGCTGATGAAGAGGCAAGCTTCTAGTACAGCTGTAAATAATGATAACAGATTTAAGCCAGTATTAAAGGTTGTACTTGTTCTGTTCTGTCTCTTCTCTGTCAATCAACTGCAACTGATTAAGTTGTTGCAGATGCCTATGGGCAGTGGTCACTTAATATCGGGTGAACCATTATTCTATAAAAAAAATGACAATTGTAATTTTGATGAAAATGTAATGCTGAATTTAAATACTATGTTCAATATTCTTGCAGTTCCAATCCTATGTTGGTGTTTTTGGTGAAATGGTACCCCCCAAGGTTTCAAAGCAAACGCTGCAACATCTGAAAGTGGATGTTGAAGAGGACTACCAATTTTTGTCAGAACTGGAAGCTCTGAAACTTTTCATTGCAAAGGTGAAGTATATTTTTTTAATAACCTTGAGACTATTTACGTAATTCACACCTCAACACCACGACAATCACGTCCGTCTTGTTTTTATAAGTTCCTAGAAGGTTACTTTATCGAATTTATTGTTAACATGCAATTATATTTTAAAAAATGTGAGGAAAAATTGTAAAACACTTATGTGAATTCAAAGATTTATTGATTGGAAATTTAAATTAGTTTTGTATTTTTTTTGTTATATAGGTCAACACAGGTGCAATCACCCCAGACAACATTATAGATTTCTACAACTTCAGATTCCGTTCACTCCACGCCTTGTCTGATTTCCACGGACCCAACTCCTTGCAGACCAAGGAAGCAAAGAAACTTTTAGGTGAGTTGAGATTTAATTCAACTTTACTACATTCAACATAGCTAGTATGTTGAATGTTGGTTCTTTCCAGAGTTGTACAACATATCCTATAAAAAAGTATCTGGACTACGAGATATTATTAAAATAAGTATTTGAGATATCTGATATAAGATTCTTTTTAAAATGGTACCTAAATACGAAGTATAAAATACATATGTTCTAATTACTTTTTAAAGAAAACATATTCTTATTTAGTTGTAAATCCAAGATGGCCGCCGCTACAAAATGGCGGATGACATAGTTTTTTCACAACCCCCTCCTATATAGGTATCAAACTAAAGGGCTTGATTAGTAGAATAGAGTACATGGTTACGAAATGAAAACTTGAAAATAAAATAGAATATTGAAAAGAATAATGTACTCAAGCTAAAAAATAATTAGGTAGCTCCTAGATACCAGTCATTGCACCACACTCCTCTTCAATTTTGGGCATTGGTCACTCAAAAGATAACATTGCCTTAATATAAAGCAAGCTTCTTAGTACACATGTGGATTTTTATTAAAGAATGAGTCAAACATTCATTAATTTCTAAATGCTGATGAAGGGATTATATAATCTGAATGTTAGGTACTTCATGTTATTGTAAATTTTTGCAAACTTAAAATCATTAAAACATCAGAGAAAATTATGAAACTTATAACATTGATCAAAATGGTATTTATTCAGAATGGTCCGGCATTATGTATGATGACCAATTAATGACATTGACCATAATTATACTAATGTAATGAACATTTCCCAGGGGAAGCCCTCATAGATCTGAGCAACGCGTTCGTGAAGGCGTACGACGGTGCCGTGCTGGTGACCGCCGTGTGCACCGACGTGGCGCACACGCGCCGCGCCGTCCGCCGGGCCGTCCGCTCCGTGCCTAACCTGCGAGATGCCGTGTGTATTCTATTTGCTAAATTTCATTATTAATCTTATAAAGGGAGCATTTCTTGTATATTTGTCCGCTTATTTTAAATTTATCTATATCGGTGTCGTCCGTAAAAACAAGAATTCTCTAAAAAAAAAATGATTTATGATTTGTGTGCCATCTTTCGATAGATATTTGCATTATCTGTTGTTGAAGTATTATCAATGATAACTTACTGATATTTTTTAAAAGCGTGGCAAAGGAACAAATGGTTCACCTGATGGTAAGTGATCGCTATCCATAGGCAAGAAGCAAATGAGTTACAGATGCGTTGCCTACCTTTAATGGACAGAGAAGGGGATAGACAAGAAAAAGGATATCTTCTTTTTTATCCAATCCTCTTTCCCCATCCATCCTTATTAGGAGAAGATGGGAAGGGGAAGAGGACTAAAATTGAGCCTGCGTCACCTCAGACAAAACGCCCACTTGTGCAACATATGTTGTTGTTGGGGGCTCAACCATTATTGAATCAAAATATCTCATCGTTTTGTTA
>DWTW01001946.1:0-11761 GCA_018246275.1 Papilio slateri
ATGTATTGTCGCACGATTCAATAGGTTTTATATTCCATAAGAACTTTATGCAAATGTTGCACACACCCTTGACCAAATTCCTGAAGTTTTGACATAATGTTTATAATTTAATTAATAAATTAATTTCATTACTTTTTTTAATTTATAATTTGACATATGTTTTAATATATGCTGCTACAGGAGCAATAATTTTAGTTGTAAATATTCAATGATTATTATGTAAGAATTTTGAATGTTTCTGTATGATTTGATACAGAAACAGCAACGTCACCTGTTTTGGGTTACACACGCAATAAGGGATGCATTGAACTGTGTACTTTATTTATTCAGCCCGACAGTACCGGGCGGTTTAGTTGTGATATTGCCTAATATTAAAACATTTTCGTATACGTTTATTTTTATCGGTGTCACCGTTGTGACATTTAATGTAAGATTTCGGCAATTATTTTAGTTATAGAGACACTACAATAAATTGTACCTAACATTATGACAGAGTAGACGCGACTCGTATGAATGTTGATTGAATCATTATACACTATGATGAAGTTTCTCTTGTGGCTGTTTGAATCATTGTACAATTAAAGAGGTGACAGTGAGCGATGGAATTTTATTATCTTGTATTAAGAGCTTTTTGTTACAAGCATTGTTGTTCATACTAAAGAAGAGATTTTGTCTTAAAAGTAAATATTCTGCAATAATTTTCAATGTTTAAGTCCCTATAGGATTCACTCACAAATAAATGTATTAACATTATTACCCCGTATAGCATCAATTGGTATATTTGTTTGATTTATATGTGAGAATTGTTACCAAGAATTTGGATCCTAAAAGGTCAGTTGAAAATACCTCTTTAAAATTTATTTTTACTGTAGTAGGGGCTATACTGTAGTCTAGCCCAATTTATATATTACACTTGTAGGACATAGGATCTTTTGTTTAATTTATATCAATTTCAAAAATATGTCACAAGTGTATACATCAGAAAATCAAAGATTTGTTTTTGAGGTGATGCAAGGTCTTGGGTGTTTTAACATCCTTACCTCAATATTTGTAAACCAACATATAGAAGCTTTGGACTTATTACAAAATTTAAACTTGAAGCTACAACAAATATGTTGCCAATAGAAAAGCACAAACTTTGAATGTTCATAGTGTATAATGAATTCTTAATAGATTTTTTTACAATTCTCAATTTTATATTCAATCAGATTTCTTAGGGTTGTATTATTATTTATATTTACACAAATTATTACGGAGCAGTATTTTATTTAGAATTAAGGTTATTTCATGTACTGATTTATGTTGAAGTTTCAAAGTTCAATAACTTTCTGTAAACATAGCAATGGTTGCTGATGAGACCGGTGAGAAAGCTTCATGAGTGGGGGACCGTTGTAATTGTTTCATTATTTATGTAATATATAATTGTAACTGTAGAAAACTTCCTATTATTTTGTAGTACAATTGAAGTATAATAAATGATCATTCTAAAATGTGGTATTATTTTTATTGACTTTCCTTTTTGATTTTTACATTATAGTTCAATGACTTCCATTCTTCCTTCTGAATAAATCCTGACAGCTCATTCCATACTCTGTCACTTTTTCATTACATTTCTTAATGCAAATATAGTTTGTCAACATATTCAATATTGCTTTCAGAATTCATCTCTGACTAGCGCCCCGTCCAGCTATGCTTGGGTACAGACAAACAAAAATAGCCTAGTTTACTTGCTGATAGAACTTTCTAATGGTGAAAGAATTTTTAAAATTGTATTTTTTACCAAATTATAATAGTAACTTTTATTCATTAAGATCTTCAAGCAATTTGAAATGTGATTAGTTCGATCCAATATACAACACATCTTATGTAAAATTTGTCAAATATTTAAATTTGGGACACCTGTATCGACACCAATGGATACTTCCATGTACCTCAACAACCTTTCAGCTAACAACACAGCTTCACGTTGTACGAACACATTTGCACTTAACATGTCCAAATTTTCCTCTGTAGCAAATGCTATTAATTCACTAGCATTGACTGCCATCGCGTTTACAGGTACTCCACCGGCATTCACAAGTACTACACGACGAGCTCTGAGATCAGGATCAACTTGATTCAATGCATTTTTAGTCCATTCCAGGCAAAACAATATTTTTGTATCCATAGCTAAAATAACAAAATCCATTCCCGTTTTCCCTGTTAAATTGGATAGTTCGACGAGCTTCTCTAAATCAAAGGAGCGTAGAGTTATAAGTCTCCAATTATATGTTCCTTTTGAATGTACATCTGTAAGTGCTTCAGAAATTTTCTCTATAATTTCTACGTTTGTTGAAATAACAACAGCTGTTAATACATGCTTACTAGTGTAAGAACCCACCCAAGGGGCTACTATTAGGTCTTCATTGTCTGAAGACATTTTAAGTAACAAATTTAAATGTTATTTTGTGTTCCAAACGAACTTCAACAACGACTTTTTGAAATTAGTACGAAAGAAATGAAAACGAGTTACGGTGACAACAGAGTATATATACTACAGCAGACTAAACAAAATTATTTTTTTTATTTCATCATTGTCTATTCGGGTGATTTTAATTTTCAAATTCGGAATTTTGAAATTCAATTTCACCAATTTGCATATCAAATTCAAACTATTGCACAACAAATTCAGCCTTTTAAAAATCAAATTTTACGTTTTCGGAAAACCAGGAGGTTTACTTATCCGAATCTAATTTGCTAATAGCTGAAATTAATTTATGAAAGTCCGAATTTGAAGTTAAAAACCTATATGAAAAAAACAGTAATTAAATGAAATTGACTTTCACGGGGTTTTCATTTCAAAATCTGTACAACATTTTGGTGATTTTTTAAGTCTGTACAATGAATACTCTTTGATGTTGAATTTGACTTGGAATTTACTTTGGGGGGAAAACCAATACAAAACAGAACTTTAAATTACAATCGAAAATATAAAATCGTATATTTATTAGACTAGACGTGTTAGTAGTTTTAATAATATGCGTCGTCGTGACGAAAAATTTCCCGACAATGGATTTGAAGCTGATGGAGGTTATATGCAAGTTAAAATCGCAAAACTGGAGGCTCAGTTTTCTAGTAGTGCTGGAAAAGAAGTGACTAGGTTGTCTAATATATTTAATGGTGTTTCAATTTACGTAAATGGGTTTACAAAACCATCTGCTGATGAATTAAAAGAACTTATGGCTCAACATGGTGGAATTTATCACACTTATCATCGAAGTAATGACTATATAATTGCTTCTAATTTACCCGATACTAAAGTTAAGAATATGTCACTTTCCAAAGTAGTTAAACCAGAATGGATAACGGACAGCATTGCTGCTAATTGCTTGTTAGACTTTAGAACATTTTTATTATACAAAAATTCTAGGACTCAACCTCAACTAAACTTTAACAAAAAATTACTAACTGTTAAATCTGATGAAAGCGACATAAAGAATGAAAAAGATTTACATAACATTGAACGGAATTTAATATATGAAAATTCTGTTAAAGAAACCAGTAAAGTGTTGGGTACATGTGTTTCCACTATAGACACCAAACAACCTGTTTCAATAAATAAATTTAATAGAAATGATTCTATAGTAAAAACAGCAGTTGATCCAAACTTTATATCAGAATTTTATAATAATTCAAGACTTCATCATATATCTCAGTTAGGCGCATTCTTTAAACAACATGTAAATGATTTAAGAGATGTGAGTGATTTTTCTTTTCCTGCTCGTGCTACACTAAGTAATATTCCGTCTTCGTGCACTCCTCTTTGGGCAGATACAAATTTTGATAATGGCAAAGTTATTATGCACATAGATATGGACTGTTTTTTTGTGTCTGTTGGATTAAGGAAAAGACCCGAGTTACATGGGAAACCTGTTGCAGTCACACATTCTAAAGGAGCAAAAGCTCAAACAAAAAGAGAGGGGGTCGACAGGGCCACTGAATTTAACCTTTATAAACAAAAACAAGCTAAGAAATTGGGCAAAGTTACAGGGATACCTGAAGATGAAATTGTATTTGATTGTAGAGTGGATAATGTCAGTGATGAAGACAGTGAATATGGATCTTTGAGTGAAATAGCCTCATGTTCATATGAGGCAAGAGCTAAAGGTGTAAAAAATGGTATGTTTATGGGAGCTGCCTTAAAATTGTGTCCTAATTTGCAAACCATACCCTATGATTTTGATGGATACAAAGAAGTTGCATTTACATTATATAACACAATAGCACAATACACACTTGATATAGAGGCTGTATCTTGTGATGAAATGTATGTTGATTGTACTGAACTGCTGAAAGATTTAAAAGTTAGTGTTCAAGATTTTGCCACAGCATTAAGACAAGAAATAAAAAACAAAACTGGGTGTCCATGTTCAACTGGATTTGGTAGCAATCGCTTACAATCGAGGCTTGCTACAAAGCGGGCTAAACCAGATGGACAGTTTTTCCTTACTTCAGATTTAGTTGAAGACTTTATGTTCAGTATTAACCTAAGGGACTTACCTGGGGTTGGTAGGCAAACATCTCAAAAGTTAGAGTCTTTAGGCCATCAAACTTGTGGATCCTTGCAAACACTTACCTTAGGGCTTCTACAGAGGCATCTTGGTAACAAAACGGGGGCACAATTGTTTGATCAATGCCGCGGGCGAGATCCAAATCCATTGACATTTCATACAATAAGGAAATCAGTGTCTGCTGAAGTAAATTATGGGATACGATTTGAGACAAATGAGCAATGCTTCCAGTTTTTAAAACAATTATCAGCCGAAGTACATTCCAGAATGCAACAATTTAAAGTGTTGGGTAAATGTATTACACTGAAATTAATGGTCAGGGCAGATGAAGCCCCTGTCGAAACAGCAAAATTTATGGGCCACGGATTTTGCAACGTCGTTAATAAGTCTACCTCTCTAACAAATTCTACTAATGATGTTGAAATAATAACTAAAGAAGTTATTTCCTTATGCAAAAAGCAAAAAATAGATCCAAAGGAAATGCGGGGTATAGGAATTCAGATATCCAAATTAGAGCCAATAACTACAAAGTCTAATAACGTTGGTATAAGTAAATTTTTGAATAAAAATAAAAATGTGTTATGCAACAACTGGACTTCAAAAATTGATCCAAGAACAACCTGTGATACTAAAAATCAGATTAAAGTTGACGATAATAGTATAACGAATCCTGTTACGCCAAAAAAGGAAAATATATCCTCATCAGGAAATAAATCTTCCAGATATGGCGTTAAATCTTCACCAGTTAAAAAAAGAGGTAGACCTCCAAAATCTTTAAAAAATAGCTCAGCAACTGCCAAAAGTGCTATGGATAAGTTTCTAATTGGAGAAATACAAGTGAAAGAAGAGTTATCACCTAAAAAAGAACAGGAAAGATTAAGGGATGAAAAGATAAAAAGTTCTCCTCAGAGCCAAGAAGGATTATTAAGTCTTTCATGGGAGAAAGTGCGAGAATTATTGAGGGCATGGTTTGATAGTGGACAAAAACCAAAACTTTGTGATACTAAAATGATTGCTACCTATTTAAGTAAATTAGTTGTGAAAAAGGATATAGACAAAGTTTATGTACTGATGAATTTCTTAAAACGGAGGACACAGGAAATAGGTATTGACATCTGGATAGAAGTTTACAATTATGTTTTGGAAGAAGTTCAAAATTCTATGGTTGCTGTGTATGGAAAGAAACTGTGGATAAATAACTGACGGTCAATCAGAACAGAATATAATTGCTAAAAGTTAAATAAAAGAAATAGACTGATTTTATACGCATTTATTCCAAAATTGATTCTATTAAAGTTATGGACATATACAATAATTAGGTACATCGTTAATTTATTAAAAAAATATGATTTTGTTGGTGTTATTGCTTCTGGAACATTATATATTGCTAAAATCTAGATAATTGTGTGATGGTATTCAGTTTTTACAGGATTAGAGGCATCTATATTAAAATGAAGAACAAGAATGACGACTAGTAAAGAGAAGTTTTAAGAGACAAGTGGAAAGTTTGATCTACCTCCTAGGTATTACAAATAAACTATTTATGATAATTGTAATTTGAAAGGTGCTGATACATTTTGAACAGTTGTAATTGATCCTGAACAATTGTGAAGCATTGTATTTTGTTTTATAATTATAGAACATTTAAAACTTGCAAAAATGGCAGTATCACTTCATCAGTTAAAAAGCACTAACAATATTTAAAAGGGTCAAGATTTCGTGTAATGTAAATGTACACTCCAAATATACGGCACATGTAAAAAAAATAATTCCAATATTAATTAGCCACAGTAAGATCTCGGTTATAGCATTCCATTGCACTATAATTTATTATCACAGTTTTATAGCAAATAAAATACACCTGCCCCATGAGGTAAACAAAATAAAGTAAAATGAAGAAATATAATATTCTCTGATGTATAAAAATTGTCAGAATATAAAATAAAATGTACTTAATACAAAGCTTTCAGCTTTTAACTTAAAAATAAAATGTTTTGTGACAACCTTTCCAATATTACCTATTTTTACATTTTCTGATACGCAGACAAAATTGAACAGAATTCCGGCATATGAAGAAACTCTTAACTAAATCAATCCTGCCCGTAATTCTTGTTAGTAGATACTCAAATCATGTTAATTACAACAGTCAGTTTTAACTTAACGGATTAAAAAATAATATTGAGTCAAAGATTGATCAAGTTTAGATAGGATTTTTATATTAATACTGTGTGAATTGTAGATTTTATAGTCTATGGGTAACTATGGTATTTATATGGTACTCTATTATTTCTACTAACTCGATGGCTTTAAAAAGTTCTGTTAGTTCGTCTCATGCGGTGGAGCTGACAGAGATAGAGTGTTTGAACTTAGAGTCTATGATGATCTCGTCACCGGACCTTATGTTGTAAGAATACAACTGTTTCGTCGGGTACTTCATCTCCTCCGGGCCCTGGAAAAACTCCAGAAATAAATTATAGAGTTAGTTTCATCTGGATTTAGTTTTTGATTAGAATAAACGACAAGATAAGACCATCTGAATCGATAAAGAATGTTTTGATTTGGATCAGCTAGCGGAATAAATTTGATACTACACAAATTGTTATATCGTCAAACAGAGACGAACTGAATGATCTACTATTTCTTATAACGAATGAGTTCCAAGGGTGTCTACTAAAATTGTTCTTGTCTAGTCACTTGATAAGTAAAACGTGATTTAAAAAAGTATTCACCTGTGTATCTCTTAATTCCTGGTCCACATAGAAGAGTCTCATCTTAGAAGCAGGGAAGCCCGCGAGTCGTTCCAAACGCGTTTTCAAATCCGATACAGTTCTAAAACATAATAAATTTGAAATAAGAACAAGATAATTTCAGATTTTAATTACAAATTCGACGTTATAACTTATTTGGTCATAACTGATTTAACAAATACTTATAACACTAGTAACTGCGGATAGTTAGGGAGAGAGAAAGACCAGAAGTGGCTCTACGTTCCGCTGATAAAATACTTTACTGTCACTTTCAGTATACAAAGAGTTCTTTATCAAATTAATATTAAAGCACACGGATATTCTATAACTATTTAATAATGAACGGTGATAGCATAGACGTGTGCAAATTTATTTGCAATATTTTATATCTCTTAAACCCAACTTCTGTTTTCGGTTGATTTGTTTAATCATTAATAGCATCGTGATAACGATAACTACACTGTCTAAATGTTGATTACGACAGTCATGTGAACAGTCGCTACCTGTAGACGTCGACGGTGCGCACCTCGCTGGTGTCGCCGCAGGTAAAGGTGATCTGCACGCGCTTCTCCGGCCGCAGGTCCACCGATACCAGCGGGTCCAGCTTGCCGTGCACACCCACTAGCTCCCAATACCTTGACATAATGTATAATATTGAACATTTCACGGCTAATAAAGTTAGGGGTTCCTATGGTACTGACAAACGCCCGCCCATACTAATCGTGAGTTACGGGCATGAGTGCAAATTTAACCAGGGGGCGAGATTACGTATTTCTATTTGGTCCTAGCGCACTTTTCGTTTTTTCTTCTACATTCATATGTACATCTACGCATAAACGCTGGTCGGTTACAAGTGTTACGAGTTTTGTTAAAATTTATATCATATAATATTAGTTAGATTTGATTTGTTTCGTAAACAAATAATAGTTTAAAAATATTTTTAAATTTTTGGGGAAAGGGGATTTACTTTATTCTAGTAATATGCCAAATTACTAGAATATTTACTATTAAATATTTAGAAGAATATTTATTACTATATATTATAAAAAAGATTCAACCCGAGAGCTATCTGATTGTAAATAACACAGTGTATCGCGATGTGTGATAATCTTTGCCGTTGTCACTAATAGTACCTAGTATCGATTTTTTTGTAAGTTAATTATCATAAAGTTGTGGTTATTAAGGTCATAGCAATATTTACGCAAAATCCACGCCCACTGCGTTCGTCGATAGACCTTCACCTAACTTCCATATACAAAAAGATGGGCAATAATTTTTCTAATAAGTCCATAAAGATGAAATCTTTATGGTGTACGCATTTATGATACGCTCAAAATCTATCGACGTTTAAATAAAATTAGTGTGATTTTTTTTTATATAAAATAAATTTGGATTGGTTGTTGACCATTACAAATTCGTTTTAAATTCCGGGTGGTTTGCGTTGATAAGATTCCAATGTGTAAATTCTTCATATTGAGTTTCATTATAAACGTGATATTTAAAATAAAGAACTTTAGCCCTTAACTTTTGGTAACTTTGACACAATTCAAGAACTTCAGATTTCCTACTACGTCCATCACAAGGCAAACACAGAAGTGTATAGAATCATGATTTTAAGCCGACTTTGTAGTAGTAATGTAAGTAACACAATAATTTCTACAGACGATGTTCTCGCACCGTCGTCTTGATAACTTTTGACGAGGTACAGAGTAATCGAAATTTAGAGGATAGACTCCGACTCGTTAAAATTATAGCTACAGGAATTAGATGTGCATAAAAATATAGTTATTGTCTTCAAATTGAGTCAAATACGTAGAGTAAAAAGTAATGTATTGGATATGACAATCAACCAGTCTGGTACTGGTAAAATCAATGTTCGGAAGAAGATTACGTCTGTTAATATTGATAAAGTCACCTGTCCGGACGATCGGCTTCGGGCTTCTCCATGTAGTATCGTATGAAGGCGCGCTCGGCGGCGTCGCGCTCGTCGGCCGGCACAGCGCCGCCGCCATTGAGCGTGCGCACGCGCGGCAGCCGCGCCACCAGCAGCAACCGCCGCTCGTGCTCAGTCGACTCGAACCGCTCCCACAGCGGCCAGCCCTGGGACACACACACAACGCTTAGAGATACTTTATATTAGAATAAAGAAAATGGAAGACGGCAAACAAGAAAACGGCTTATGTCATGTGATTAATGCTTAGGACCCTTACCCTTCAAGATCCGCAACAACCATAAGTGAAATTGAATAATGAATTGTACTTGGTTAAAGACAGTGTGTTATTTTTTGAATTCGTTTAAATTATTAATTTCCTAGGGAACATAACAGGTGTTAACTATTATTAATAAGTAGACCAACTTTCAGTTAAAACAAGTTGCGCAAAGATGTGAACCCATAATAGAAACTTGGTCAATTCGAGCTGAGCTCGTCCTCTCACCGCAGCCCGCGGGGATTTACTTTAAATCTAGAACCTAAAGCTCAAAAAGTAGTAAGATGCGTCTCCGTAAAAAGATTTATACTACAATTTATCTAATTTATTCACACCTCGATAGCTTGGACAGTCGGGAACCTTACGCCGGTTAATTTAAACATTAAACATTATATGCATACTGATATTCGAACCGATACTGTGGTCCAGTGGTTTTACCCATTGAGCATGCTCAACTGATTTGTGACCACGTTGTGAACACTTCATTCCGGTTGTATGATCTTATTACTATGACATTTATATATTAAGAAATTAAAGTTGTTGTTTTAATTATACCTGCAGAAACCGGAATCAAACCACAAATCTGGACTCACAGATATTTATTCTATGTGTTTTCAAATGTAATGTGCAGTTTCTATGCATTTGAAACCCATTCATTGAATAAATTAGAAAAATCCCTGAATCTACTCAAATTTAAAAAAGAAATACAACATTCTGATTAATATGGTCTTTGTTTACAAACATATTGTTAAATTGTAAATGAGTATGCAACTCACATCACGTGGTGAAGGTCGAAACTTGTTTGCTTTTTATATAACATGCTTGTATTGGAGTACTTAATGTCAGGGTTAAGGGAAAGGGAAGCCGGGACAATACCTATGGCCTTGAAGTACTGTTAAACTGTTTTTATCGTACTATGTAAAATAACATAGCTTTTTCTTTAAGGCTTTCATCTATCTTTTTATTTTATCTAATTTTAAAGTAGTATAGACTTCCTTCCGTTTTTCCGTACAAGAAATTACTTTCTTAAATTATTGCCTAGCGTGAGCTCGGTGTGGGTTAAGAAGACGAGAAATTATAAGTATCTATTATTTTTAAAATGAATATTGTTACGTATGAATTCAACGTTTTTTTTTACGGCTAAACATGGAAACTAGCTTAATTGACCACTGGGGTTTCGTGACTGTTTTTTTTTTTCAATAAATTGAGTATTATTAAAATGAATCATACGTATCCCTTTGTTACATAGTAACGTATTGACGGACCGTGTTTACAGCCTTGATAGGTTGTTTTGCCTAAAGTTGGAAAAGGCGGAAGACGATGCTCACAGACAGCTGCTAGAGTACGTATTGTAATCACCACACATTGAATTGAAATAAGATTGTTTTTAAAATTACATATGTTAATTCAATCCGCTTTTTGCTCATTTTTATTTTACAATTCGAAGCGATAATAATGGGTAAGGGTATGGCCTACAAAACAATTATAGAATCCGCGATTCGACTATTGTCGTGACCATCTCTTAGCACAAAAAAAGCTTTGTTTTATTGGAATGGTTAAAACGAATACTATTGTAATGTATAGCTGCTTGAAAAGCAATACAATAAAAAAGTCTCGTCTTGATAAAACGAATACAGGGTGTATTTCGAACTGATTGACTAATTGCGTCGTTAAAAAGTCGTTTCATTAAGAGAACGGCGATCGGGGATAAATCTGATAAATTGAAAAACTGGGATTTTAAACGGCTGATGGGATAAGTTCAAATTTTTTTTTAGTTACTAAAACATACTTAATTTTCCTCCTTTTGTATCTACCTACATTTTTTATTGATATAATATTTATTTTGTTGATTGACTTCACTTGCCATGCCAGACGCGTACTTATAAGTAATATTGTATTATCAGCGCAGGTGTGCTTACTCATTATTATTTTTTATAACATCGAGACGAGCATTTCGTGACGAGACGCCATCCATGACAATGTTATATCTCGCCAGGATGTCGAAACACAAGTCCTGCGCAGATTCGTACGCTCAAAACCTTGAGATAAAACATGGCAACCGATTAATATGACCTACGGTGACCTTTAAACTAATCTAGTAATATTTGCACAAGACTTGGACAACTTCATGGAAAGGAGTATTACCATCAATTATATAACGTATTACATTTTATGTCACTGATACTGTTTTCTATCATTTCATGCTTTATTATTAATGTTGACCAAATAATACATTACAATATGTATACCCATATAT
>DWTW01001947.1:0-11760 GCA_018246275.1 Papilio slateri
ATATTGATGTCGATGACTAATTTTTCAAATGCAAATAAATTACTTATTATGTGCATTTGAAAAACATACTAAGCTTTTTCGTCAGTTTAACTTCACTGGTGAAAATCATACTTTTAAATTAATTAAATGAAATATTGATTTTATTTTCAATCTTGACATAGTTTTAATAATAGAAACGTGGAACTATTGACCTTAAAATATGTACGTACGAAACTTGAGGTCGCTAGTCACGGAAACGGCAAACACTTTTGTATTATATTTTGTTAAAAACTCAAAGCTTTTAAAATCCATAGTATAGAGGTTTGATTATAATGGTTCTACTTTGCCTCTTTTGATAAATTATTTAAGATAATTGTATACTAATTATCTTTATAAATCGTTATTAAATAATCGATTCGATATAGCGATTCTCAGAATTTGATAGGATTTAAATTGCGTATGCACGTTACGAGTCGCACGCTTTAGCACGTTTAAATTACGCGACTAGCTGCGATTCAAGAAGACAAGATTGCGTGTGATAAACGGTATGAAATCGTGTAAAAATGTGCGATCTAAATTTGCCGAAAGTATTTATCAAAGTAACCGTCTTCTGTCATGTTAACAAGAATGTTATTATTATTTTATCTTGTGTTGGAAGTACCTCATCCCAGGAATGCTTTTGATTACGGCGCAAGTACGTTTATGGCAGAATTTCTGGGACGTTGCGTAATTTTGTGGAAATTATTTGCGGCATGGTGGAAGAACTTTCAAGAATTCCATAACACGATGGCGCTTCTAAAATGTTTAGCTAAATTTACGTCTTTATTATAAGTAACTGTAAAGAATTTAAGTGGGTGTTCCAGTGTTAAACTAACATTAACTATTTCTAGCACTTTATAAAATAAAGTAGGTGTAGCCCGCGGCTTAGCACGCTTACTGTTAAAAAGTAAAATATTTAGTTCAGTACCTACCAGGAAATAGAAGGAAGAAGCCCCAATAGCCTAATGGTTAAGGGTACGGTCTGCGAAACATGCAGAACATGGTGGTGGGTTCGAATCCGCCATTCGACTATGCCCGAGGAGGGTTGGCGTGAGGCAGGCGGTCGGCCGTAAGAAAAATGTAGCTAAAACCTATTACAGTATGGACTACGTTCATACTGTGCCGACCCCACATGAAATGGGAAAAGAGCAGAAAGAAAAAAACCTACCACGAGATTATTATTATCCACATTTATGAAAGTAAAAAGAACTACAAACAATTTAAGATATTATCTAATCTTACATTCAAGTACCTACAACTACAAATATTCTTAATTTCGGACTTGTAGGCCACGATTTAAAAGCAAAATACGAAGTCAACAATATCTACTTATAACTTCAGGACAGCTGTCTTTTTTTTAATTTATAAAATCAGCACCTTCTATGATACATCTTCTACCATCTTCCATCATCGTTAATACTGTGTGGAACTCCGCTGCTAAAGTAAATTTTCTTGTCCATATTATGAGGAAACATACAGTACTGTTCATTATGTTATGTTGTAACAAAATAATTGCTATTTCGGCAATGCTGTCCTCGTCGACATATAAAGAAAGGGGAAATTAAATTAATTTGTTAACAAATCCGCTCGGAATGAATCATTTAAGAGCGCCGGGAGTGAAACTCCTCGTTACTGGCCTGTTATCTTTCTATTGTTATGTAAATTTGTTTAACCGGTCTATTCATCTCGTTTCCTTTGACAAAAATTCCTTTGGATTTTTTTCCTTACTCATTTGTTAACTTATTTCTTTGTGATACTGCTGTATAACTTTATTGAAGTCTTAATTAGTTTAGATATTTATTACTGATAAAAATGATATTCCATTTTTAAAATAAACGTCAATTAGTTGTTTTGTGGGTTTTTGGGTGTTATTTTTTTTCAAATTATGGATAAAATTGAGCACCAATAAATATTATTAGTTTTACCGCTAAGACTATCATTTATTTTAGGTGTATGTAATTGGTTCAAAAAAATATTTGATTTTTTTTAACAGTAATTGGAAAAATATTGTTTAACTGTTACCTGTTTAACAATTATAAAGTGTGTCCTTAGAATTTTATGGTTCAAACCATCAAATAAATGCAGTTCGGCCTGTACGAGCGAGACGATTTTGTATGACGGGTCTGACAGATAGTGAGTGGACCAGGACCTTACGACAGTTCAATGTTAACTTGCTTAACTAGATATTAGACAGTTTAACGTATATGCCTTGTGCTTCAAAGCAGCTTTTTTTCTTTTCGTTCCCTCATTGGCTATTTTTCTCGAATCAGGCTTAAGGAAAGAGTGATATTTCGGTAAGGGTAGGCTTGGGAAGAGATGGATGGATTGTGTGAAAGTTGACATGATTAAAAAAGGAGTGACGGTTCAAACGACTGATAATAGATCGATTTGAAAGACTGTTGTGCCTGCCCTACATAAAGTGGGAATAGGGTAGGAAGATGATGATGATGGCCCAAGTGACACTTGGTCCAGATATTGGACTAGAAGATAATAGTTCTTATTTCTCAGATGTTGATTAAGGCTATTCTTAAAATGTTGGGGGAGGGTCTGCAAGTCTTGGCCACAACCTCGTTTCTCAACTAACCCCAAATAAAATTGATCGACTAGGCCCTTCCTACATTTTTTCATAAGAGTGAGATTAAGAAAAACTCAGTAACACTTGCGGAACTATAACACTTAACACTCGATAGACATATGTTTATTTTAGAAAATATTAATGCTTGCTCGGTTATTGTACCAGACATTAACACGATTTAAGAAACAATGAGACAGTATTTTTTACTTTTTCGTCAAAAAGACCAAACGTCTCTAGTCGCCAATTCGTTCGCCAAATGACAAGCGGTGTTTTTTGGTATGTTTAACTCCCTCATGGCTTTCTTTTTGCCATTTGATGTACTGGCTATCGGTGCTTAGTTTCAGAGATATAACGATACGACGCCCAACTTACCCGCTAGCTCAACTAGCCCCGCCCTACTCTACCTTCTTACTACCCATAATAAAGTTTACGTTTTCCCTTATATATCACATAATTCGAAAGAAGAGCATTAGAGAATCTTACCTCCCTGTATATATACTTTGAGTTGAATGAGCTTAGTTTATTAAATCTATTGGTAGACTTGCACCTAAAGATTTTGTGTATTGTATTTAAAATTGTTCGTAGCATCATTATTTTAGTATAGTCTTCCTTTATGTTATTCCTATTTCGATAAGAATAAATATCAATAGCACACACAATGCCAATGAAGTGATTGTTTTCCCAAAATATAAAGTTCTAAGTAGCAATTTCGGTACATTAATTTTTTTGTTGTGATTTGAACCACTACCGCTGATTACTAAAATATCGCCTATTGTTTCTCATTCGGGAACTGGGTCACCGCTTTTGAAATACAGTCTCTTCGCTTTTATTTGTGCATTGAATTTCTATTTAAAATTAAATATTTCGAAAGCCTCTTCCGATATTGCAACGCTGAATTTATTGTTACCATGCATTGAGCATTTGGTGATTTGTTTGATTGTACTAATATATTCATACATATGTTAACTATATAGTTTATACTATATTTCCTTGCGTGCCACATTCTGAACTGAGCAGAAAGAAGGACTCGCCAAAAGAAGTCAATAGGATTGAATCGTAAAAAAAGGTTGCTGGCAGCATATTCTTGGCAGTGTAAAACAAGTGCCTAAAAATGTAGTGATATAAACTTATTTAAATATGGATCAACTTCTTTGTTGTTGGTTGGAAGTTAGATAATGGTTGCAAGTCTGTTTGTCAGTCTGCGTAAGTCTGAGACTACACTGATGATAATTTTGACTTGATTAATTAAGCTATGTATAATATATAAATAATTTATTGATAATTTTAGTAAATTATTATGCGGTCATAACACAGTGGGGTCGGCAGGGATCACGGATTTCCATTTGCGGCGATCCTGGCATACCTCTAGCTTCGGGCACTCCTTGTATCGCCTTTCTTTATTTTGTCTCCAATCTCATCGATATTGATATCGATCGTGCTGGGATTCAGGCCAATAAATTCTCCTGGGACGTCTCCCAGCTGACTTGAATACTGCCACTCACTTTTGCAATATAAATAATTTTAAAGCTATGTGTATTTTTAAATGCTGTTAAATAACATAAGCTAGGTGGTGGAAATGAAAGAGAGATAGATAGATATATGAAATAGAGGTTGGTAATATTCGTAATTGAGGTTAAAATAAAAACATCAAAGATAGTTTCATTAAGTTATGTAAATACTTTGCAGACAAAGTGACACAGTGAAGTGAAACGTAAACTACGATACGTAGAAAAGCCTCCGAACTATTCTTTAAAAAAATATATTGGTTAGTGATTCTTAGTTTTATATATAGGTTATATTACTATATATAAAACTAAGATATATTTACTAATCGTTGGTTATATTTATTAAACATATAAGGCAAACACCAAGGACATTTTGGTGAATATGATACAGACATATGTACATAATTATGTATCTGGTCGGCTATGTTGGTCCAATCAAGTTTTGCTTAGATTTGGGTCCCCATATTGTTATAACTCTCACCTCATCTGGTCATAAGTTCTTAACATTGTAGTACACATTTGTAAGTAAATATTTTAAACTTTGATGAGCAGATCCAATCGTTGTACAAAAATATAGCTCAAAACAATTATGTATATTCCACGTCCATAGGATTTTCTTGTGTAGCGCATAAGTAGCCTTAATATCGTATTTGTGATAGTTCCAATTTATTCAGTACTAGTTACTACATACTTAGTACCACTAAACGACACTTCTCAGTTCCATTAATAGAATATGGATGGAATAAATAGTAATTAGTCCTTGTGTTTCGTATGATAAATGAAGTTTCAAGCTTCATCGTCTTTATATGAATATTCTTCACCTTCATATTTACGTGATCAGCTTGCGCGTCCCTTAAATCCAGGAAAAATAACTTATTAACAACGACTTAGGTAAATAGTGAAATATTTTAAAAGGGAAGGGATATTAATTAATCACAATGGTTACGCTCAGTGGTGACCGGAACTTATTGCTTCATGCCATGGTATGGTAGCAAATGGTTTTTTTAAACATGTTACGACGTTATTATATCACAAGCTGGGTAGACAGAGAGAGTAGCCACTGTCTGCTTTTTGTCATACTATTAAGATCTCAAATCTTACAAAGTAAACTAACATGGGTTATTCACACACCACCGCTGAAGTGTTGACTGTTTTTTTTTTTGTTGTAAATAATACAAAACGTACTTTATATTGGAACCAATGGCCGCAATAACTTGTATCTGCCTCTTTTGGTCGTAATAACAAAAGACGCAAATAAAACACTCGTTCTATTCTTTGCTGAGTTCAATTTTGCTTGCTCGCATTTATCATCATCCAGCAACCTACTTCTTTTTATAGCCACTCTTATCTTTGAATGAGCCAAAGTCGTTAAAACCAAGTAATAACAAGTATTATTACATTTTTGTATCCTAACATATATTCTCTTAATTAAGAAAATGTTTTACTAGGAAAAAGCTGCGATAAGGCCAAAGTATGTACTTAAAAATATTATCGTCCTATAATAATAAAGTTATTGTTTTATTGCGAGGAGAAATTAATAAATTATTACTATCAGTTATGTGTACGACTGTACTCGAAGAAGCGTTGCCACTCCGAGGACTCGCACGAGCACTAATGTGTTCCGTACTAAACTTATAATGCGAGTCCCTTTCCTAACTGTACTAATAAAACTGTCGTGTATTTCGTATGCCTTGTACCCCTTGAAGATATTATCCACGAACCAGAAAAGCAAATCTCATCAAATTCTTAGAGTAGCATTACTAATACTTACAGAAATGACAATTACATTCAGAATTTTCATTTCGGAAAGACTACCCGAGGAAAATGATTAGGGCCAAAATCGGTATAAACGTACCGGAAAATGAAAACATTGTTTTCTTGGTAGATGAGAAGAAAAACATTATTTTTTGTTCCTCTGAGGTGTTGCCTAATGAATACTGCTTCTGTGATCTGAATTACAAGCAGGCTGCTGAAAGATAGACTTCACACAGCTACAAGATTCTCTTTAAGATTTATTATTCTTTAACACTTTACAAAAATCATTCCATGAAGTTAATTTAATTTGATGGCTGTTGAGTGATTTTTTTTTGTTTTTTGGACATGTTGTAAGACTTTGTAACGTCATTGCCATCTCGTAGACATATTAACCCTAATGATATTAATGCGTCATTGTAGTTGATGGTAACAGTAAACGTCATGTATATATTTTATACACACAGTATAATCTACTATATAAATCTGTAGTCTGTCTGTACTTTCAAGTTTTTCTTAAATTATTGATAAATAATAATTATATGACTCACTGACATCAATTTCATTTTTTAAATTTTTGTCTGTCTGTCTGGATGTCCCGTTATAACTTAAAAAGGACTTCACCGATCTTTATGATAACTAGTAAACAGTAGAATCGCGATTGCACAAATGATAGGTTATAGAAAATATGTCTGTCTGTCTGTCTGTATGTATGGCCCATTAGAACTAAAGAACCACGTGACCAATCTTAATGAAAATTACTATATAACAAGATCACGTGATTGCGCAAATAATGAATAAAATATCGGGAAGCCTAATGGTAACAAAAACAAACTGTTCCCGAGGGATAGAAGAACATAAAAGCATCATTTCCAATATCGGTATTATATTTTTAATAAGTTCGACACATTTTACCTCTAATTCGACAAAAAATTCCAGAGAGAAAAATAATAAAAAACGTAGCCAACATCTATATACATATAATTACTACAAGCTAGGCTCTGTTGGCTGCCCAAAAAACCGCCGTGGCACAAAACGTCTCTGCTGGGGTTGTATACCATAATTTTTAATTTGAACCGAACCCAAAACGGGTAATGTTGCGACAATATGTACTTGCCTCCAAACTTGAGTTTCATGTCAGTATAACCGTGAGTTTGTTAAAAAACATCACATAAAGCATGTTATCATCACTCTTCCTCTCTATAAAAAAAACAGAGATGACCACATGTTTTAGGTGAATGTTTTCGGCAATGTAAGGTCACGGTAAGGTTAATAAGGTCAGAAAATACAATATGTGATATGATAATAATAAAAGCATTATTTACCTTTGGAATATAAATAATTTTAACTGTTATTCCTAACGATATATCCGTATACATTTTCCAAAGCCAACCCGGGATTAGTTTCATAAACATGTTATTTTTATGCAACTGAGCCCAGGAAATATGCAAATAGTCGGCACCATTTTAGTTCAATGTACCGCCGCAAACACACACAGGGATACAGTAACTCTCTTCCGCCCGATTACATTTGCTTTACAAAAGAAATGAAATATTGTGTTGGAGGTTAGATCGGAATGGTTGGTTCATTTTAGTAGTTCAGTTCCACTAAACAAAACTGCGGGGCTTAATAGTGATTATTAAGCCCCGGTTGGCAGTTTTGAACCGGATTACATGCAAAGATTTGTTCCTGACGTATTGATAATTCACATCATAAGTAACGTTTGAAGCCTATTTTTATGATAAATAGCGAAAAACTATTGCTCCATCTTGTTTCCGCCCAGTGCAATAGAGTTTAAAGACTAGACTTTAATTTTTCACATACAAATTTGTATATAAATTCTTAAATTTACTCATTGAAAATATTATCTCTCTCATTTGAAGATATAACCACTTTCCATTCTATGGTTAGCGATGTCTTAAAATAAGGCAATAATGGGTTGTCTTTTGGTAGAGTAAAAGTCACAATATAACGCATAATCATGAATTAAATTCTGGTCTAGCATAATAAACTCTCATAATTGTTTTATATTGATGTGTCCATTATTAAAAATATTCAATGATTTTATTCGTGTAACAGGCTTCCTCAATCCCCGGTCGGACGACTTCCCGCGGTCTCCAGCAAACTACGGTCTCATGGATCAGATAGCGGCTTTGCACTGGATAAAGGAAAACGTCGCGGTGTTCGGCGGTGACCCCACAAACGTCACCCTCATGGGCCACGGGACAGGCGCTGCGTGCGTTCATTTTTTACTCACTTCACTTGCCGTCCCAGAAGGTGAGCATTTCCAATTCACAAATTAATTAATTATTACAAGTTTTATGTTGTTTTCGGCTTTAGATATAAATCAAACTATAGGGGTTCGTGACCCAATTTCTACTTAGTATAAAACAAAGTCTCATCACGCTGTTTGTACGCTTAGATCTTTCAAACTGCGCAACGGATTTTAATGCACTTTTCATCAATAGACAGATTGATTCAAGAGGACGGTTTATATGTTTATTATAGCAGAGAATTTCAAAGATTTGTAATGTGATTTCGTAAGAAACATACTTTTGTGTACTAAATTGCAAAAGCTGGGTAAACCTTACAAAATAGATTAAAATAATGTACTACGGAATTGTACATCGTAAAATGATATGTTGTTGATCGCCTACTGTTGTTGCTATATGTAATCTGAGCAATAACGCGTGACCCTCTCATTAACAAACTTTGAAAGGGATTGTTTACAATTTTACCTTTTGCAATAAAGAAACATGTAGGCATAATATGCTCTTACTACCCATGCGAAGCCGGGGAGGGTCGCTAGTTTATTAAATAAAAAAATAATAATCTATATTATATGTACTGGGATTTTGATACTGACTTTGCCCTACTCAGCGGTACCTTTATTTGGTTATAGAATGCGAACTAGCCCTTCATTGTGTTTCGTCTCTACAAATTGACGATCCTATGTAAACATGGTCCCTGGCAACCCTCGCACAACAAGAGGATACTTGTAGACTTTAAGTAATATTCACTGACGCAAATGCTTACTTAGTACCGGTAACTATTCGGGCAGGTGTACGCATCTATTATATATTTGTCAAATACCACTGACTCACTTACTCATAATCACAATCACAGACCAAACTATATAACTGTGAGTTCACGCCTCCGAACACATTCACATAAAACATGATTTTATCTCTCTCTTTCTCTTTAAAAAAAAAACAGAGATAACAACATTTTTGAAGTGACTGTTTTCGGCAGTGTGAACTCACGGTAAGTGCTACAATGTTGGCATTTGACACACGCGTTCCTTTTAGTGAGTATCCACTTAGAAATGTTTTTGGAAAATGTTGATTTTTATATCTCAAGAACTACCAATCGGCCAAACCAGTGAGGCGTATTTATCGTAACAAATACAAATCACACGTATTCGTAGATGCTAGATAACAGTTGTTCCCGTGATATCATATATCTGTTCAAAAATATCATTTATAATTCACAATACTCAATCACAATCTGCATCTGCACTACACTTTTCACAGAACAAGAACAACTACCTATTCCTGTTATCTGTTATTTCTTCTTCGTAGGTCTGTCTCGTTCTGATTGATTTATTGTTGCTAAAACGAGAAGCACCTAGTATTAGTATATTATTAACCGAAAATTCAAATTGTACTCTTACAAGACGATTATCACCCTTGAAAAGTGACAACTATTTCTAGTCATATTATCTGTTTCTAACTTTCAGTTCGTAAAAATTGCAAAAATAATACTAACATTACTGTGTATATAATTTTACAATATTGAAATATTACTTCCTTTAGTAGGTATGCATAAAATTATCGATGTATAAATTCTAAATGAACTTCTAAATAAAAAATGAACTACCAGTGGAACTCATTAAAGTGTTGGAGTATGAAAATTTTGGAATAATAGTAAAATTATTTAATTCCATGTATGATTCGGGCGTCATAGCATCGGATTGGCTTAAATGTACTTTTGTCACCTTGCCTAAGCTTGCTTCTGCGAAGAAATGCAATGAATACAGAACAATTTCCTTAATGAGTCATATCCTAAAATTATTCCTAAAAGTCATTCACAAAAAAATCTATAGAAAATGTGAAGACCAAATATCAAGATCACAGTTTGGGTTCATCAACGGACTAGGAACGAGAGATGCACTTTTCGGATACCAAATCCTAATACAGAGATGCTGGGACATGAACCAGGATGTGTTTGTGTGCTTTATCGATTACGAAAAAGCATTTGATAGAGTACAACATGCTAAAAAGATCGCCATACTTCAGTCTATCGGCCTCGACTCTAAAGACGTACGGTTCATTAAACATTTGTACTGGAACCAAAAGGCGAATGGACGTATAGAAGGTAAACTGACGGATGAAACAGAAATCTTACGAGGAGTGCGCCAAGGATGTATTCTATCGCCAATCCTTTTTAACATATACTCGGAAATGATCTTCAGAGAAGCACTAGATCAGTTGGATATAGGCATAACAGTGAACGGCCAGATTATTAACAATATGCGTTATACCGATGACACTCTTTTACTCGCATCGACAACAGAAGATCTGCAGATCATTTGAGGTAGAGCTCAGACTGTCAGTTTGAAGTACGGTCTCAACATCAATGCCAAGAAAACCAAATGTATGACCATTTGTAAAATACGACCTGCTAATCTCTCCTCGCTCTTATGTAGTGGACAGCCTTTAGAAAAAGTTATCAATTACAAATATTTGGGATGCTGGGTTGATGACACAGGAGATCACAGTCTCGAAATAAGGTGCCGAATAGAACAAGTCCGGAACGCTTTCTTTAAGTTTAAGTCACTTCTGTACAACAAAAATCTGAAAATCGAGCTACGAATGCGATTAGCGCGCTGTTACATTTTCTTCATTCTCTTGTACGGCGTTGAAACGTGGACCCTTACAGAATCGATGTGCAAGAAAATTGAAGCCTCTGAAATGTGGGCATACAGGAGAATGTTAAGGATATCCTGGATAGACAAAGTTAAAAAAGTAACCGTGTTAAGGCGCATGAAGAAAAAAGTAGTAGTGATATACACAATAAAAAAAGAAAAATAGAATATCTAGGCCACATAATGAGAAACGCTAAATACGAACTACTGCAGCTCATCGTACAAGGAAACATTCAAGAAAGCGAAGTGTGGGCCGAAGAAGAATATCCTGGCTAAAGAACCTACGCAAGTGGTCAGGTAAGAGCACCCGTTCGCTTTTCAGAGCCACGGTATCGAGGGTTCAAGTTGCTTTAATGATCGCTGACCTTCGTAAGAAGATGGCACTTTAAGACTAAATAATAACATTATTATTTAAATAGGTTTTTGCATTATAGTATAATTACATCGATCGCATCGACGGCATTGGGCACATGTTCAATGTAACTACTACTTTAATGGGTAATTATAAAGGTGATATTGATTTGACACCGAATCGCATTGTTTCGTTTCTTTGTTGTCATTGGTCGTCGTATAAAAATACTTAGTGTTCAATTATTTCGGTGTACCTAATAAATTAGACAGTTCTCATAGAAAGTAGTTATTTAGGTTTAATTTGTAGAAAAGTTTTTATAATATAATATTCGTTCAGCAAAATGAGAGTGAGTGTTGTGTGGGACCATTTTTTAGACGTATATGAGCACTATGCGAGCTACAATATATGTCAGGCCAAATTATCTTTTAGGTTGTAGGTTACTATATTTTTTTTAATTTAATGAACTGACAGTCCTAAGCCTGTTTTAAAGCATGAAGGAAAGGGTTTAGTTTGAAATAAATAAATAATACATATCACGGTTATTGGTAGCATGTCAAACCATAATTTTTAGGATGATATCAAATAATAATACTAGAACTTACATTTGTACTCAACGTTATTTGTTAAGTGA
>DWTW01001948.1:0-11758 GCA_018246275.1 Papilio slateri
GTATACAACAGCGTTATTTGGGTTTACCACAATTTCGAAACGATTAATCCCAACAGAAAGATCGAGCGGACATGACCGCCTAATGTTAAATAAAACATCAATGTATCGATATATTAAAATAAAACAATGAAATTTTTAACATACATTTCAAGCATTTTTATTCTATTTCAATATTCGCGTATCGATGTTTTGTTCAATTAAAGAACATCGATGTTCCATCAACACTGGCACACGCCTAATTTCAATTTCCTAAAATAATATTAAAAACACACATCCAAAGTATCAACGGCGCGATAATATAATCTATCTTTACATTTAACAATATTATACAATGAATATTACCCAAACAATCCATAGTAATCCGTCCGTCTATCCCATATCACAAAACAAAGGGCACATTACACTCACCACAGCATTGCTTCCAGTCCGTTACAGCACCTAGTTAAATCTAACAGCGAGATGACCGGCGTTGTTAAATTACGAACTACCACGCGTGCACAATAACGTGAAATCTTGTCAAATGACGTCACGTTCGTCTGCAATTTTACGCTTTGAAATAATCAAATGATACTAACGCATTGTATATCTATTTCGCTCACTGTACATCTGGGGCACATTCCTCGCAGGTCTCATGTCATTATGCACGCATAGTAAGTGATTTATCATTAGACCACGAAATAATTCTATAAAAATATTGCGTCAAAAATTCGTTTTGAAAATTATACTTCATGAATTATGTATTACACAAAAAGGGCGAATATATTTTAAAGGAAATTATGAAAAAATCTTAAACACCACAAACATTTCATAGTAACCACAAAAACAAGGAACAATCTTCATTTGCCATTGAAAAAAGAACTTTCCAAAATTTCCTGAGCGAATTCATATCACTATTTTGTTTAACAAATAATTAAATGTTTCAAAATGATTACATCGCTTTTTGACTTTTAGCAAACAAGTCAATTCTCTATTATAATTTGCAATGTGCTTGCGAACTAGACCACGGTGTAAACATGTCCGGCTCACCCGGCATGTAAACCGAACGCCGTGGTCTATTCAAAAGCGTAGGTCAACATTATGAATATTAAATTAATTTAAATAAAGTAAGAAAACTAGTTTAAAATATTATAGAATCCGTCAAAAAGACTTTTAAATATTTATTTTCTTTCGTGTTTTAGAAAAATCCTATGGACTACCCAGATCCAGAGATTATTCCAATCTACGTGTGCTGGTGTATCTCGGGTTATCGAGCCATTTACCGCATACATCACTTGTGCAAATCCTATTTTGAAGGCAACCCAAACTGAACTTAATACAATGTGTTTATCAACACAGAACAAATCAATTTGATTTTGATGCGTGCATACAATTGTCGAAATAAATTCAAATTAAGTCTAAACTTAAAATCGAAGCTTAAATAAAACCACACATGCAAACAGTCCCTCTACAACCCAAAAGCAAATTATCTATGACTTAAAATTTATTACAATTTCTTTTATTATATTCTTCTAAGCACACCTGCGTATCACTTACAATTATTTGTTTAATTTTTATTCCGTGCAAATAAATCAAATAAAAAAAAACATTTTATTCATAATTAAAATATCAAAAAAAAATATTTCTTGAACACCGATCATAACACCACCATAGAACCTTCTCAAGCTAACCCATTGATGGTTCCACTTGTACAGTCACATACGAAAAACATGTTTTTACTCCACAATTTAATCTGTTACGCGAATAAACTGCAGTTAGATTTTAGAAACATGTAACTGTATGTGATTGCAATTTATAAAGATGAATTTTTCAAATGCATAATTTGCTGAATTTCGTAGTAATATATGAACCATATCCTAGTGAAAAGGGTCTCACCAGCCCGTCTCCCAATTCCCGATGTCTTTCACCCAAGAGCCTATGGCTGAAATAAAGTTAACTTTATTAGTTACTGACGACAGCGGGAATCATGCATATAAATCTCTAACTGGTTTCCCCAGTCGGCTTCTACGCAGTAATTTTTTATAAGAATCTAAGCAAACTGCGTAGGCGTCATTTTATGTGGATCACATGACATTACGACTGGAGGCGGAAGCCAGACGTTAGAGTGCAGAGACACTAAAGCCCTCGTATCTTTATATGTCGAGAATATTAAAGAAAATTATAAAATGAACAAAACTCATTATGCAATATATTAATTTGTTCATACGTGACGTCACTCGCTTCAAAGATTAACGGGACGCCCTCTATTGGTTAAGAATATAACCATATTCACTTGAAAAATCCGTCTTCACACAAACATTTCCATACTTTTCGAAATGCATCCTTGGCATCAAATGACTTCCCATATCACAACATATCAGAACTTTGTACTTTCCATCAGTCCATTTTTTTTTAAATATTTTTGATGTTAATAATTTATACGAAACAGAGAAATGTAATCACTATACATTTTTTTTTCTTTTTCCGTATTGTCGAAAACTTAATGACTACTTTTGGAGTTGCAACAAATATAACTTTAAAAAACTTTGGCAGTTTAAAATAACTGTTTAAAAAACTTTTAGAAAACAATTTTTTTTGGAATTTTTTACAACCTTACAACCGAAAAGATATTTGGGGTCCCATCGACTGCCTCACACAGCATACAAAACATATTTACAAATTTAATAATCATTCTTTGATTACAACAAGTTGAAATTCAATCGAACATGTCATATACAATAATCATTCAGATTATTTTGGCGAAACAAAATTTATAAACATTTCCAGAAGGATACACTTCCTCCTTTACGTAAATATAAAACTATTTCAAGAGTAATGTACATTATTTACAAAATGAAACAAGTGAAAAAGCAAGCCTTGCAAAATTCATAAAACCAAACGAAAAATACCAATATGCAATCAAATAGAAACATGAAAATGTATAATAAAATGTTTTTAGTACACATTTTAACCTATATATTATATGTGAGACAAATTCGTCGCGCAGAACTAGTTCATCCAACTAGTTGCCGCACAATTACAATATTTACAATTCTTGGCATAAATCAATAATTCACAATAACCTTTCCTAAGATGGAGTAATATTTCTTTCAGATTGAGTGGCCATAAGTCATTACGTTTGGCCTGCAGGTCAACACCCGAAGAATTCCCAAGTCATTTCAAGTGAAATATACATTATTATACAACAAAATCGCAAACAAAGTAAGATTTGCAGCAAATACGTACGAAAGAATAAAGGAACATATTGTTTAGACAAATTTGAATCTTATATACAGACATATATCAGACAACTTGTAACTAATTATTGCAGTAGCTAGTTTATATTTACAGTCACACCAAACATTCAGTCACATCACTGGTTTAAGTTCAGTCTCAGCTGGATAATTCCGGTTTGCTCCGGCTTGCTCCGGTCTGCTCCGGTTTATTCCGGTTTACCGGCAGCTCTGTGCGGAGGCAACATGTCGTGTCGTCTGTACATGAGCAGGTATGGCATCCGGGGAGGCTTTGGCTTCAGCACCTGAGCATCGGAGACTTGTGTCACCGTTGAATCATCGTACCTGTTGAGATAAAGAATAAATATTCTATTGTGGTGTCTGTGTTCATTAGATAGGTAGAGTTCTGTTTGAGAATTTCACTCAGCTATATGTGTCCACATTACTGTGATATTTTATCACATTCAGAGACGAAAAATATTGAACATCATTGTAAAAATTTAAACTTTACACTGATATATATAGTTAATATTAATGTTAAAACTTTCATAGCTACTGATGAGACAATGTACAAAGTTTCGTACATTATGCGGCGAACTGAGGACAGATCTTTAAATTCTGAACTATATCTGATCAACTAAATTAAATTGTTTTAAGGTATTTTACTTTACAAAAAAACCATGACAAAATGTTATAATTTGTAATACAACCTACAAATTAAATTTGTTATAAATTTTCTCGTTAAGATACCTATAGATGGGAATAAAATTTGTATAAACCAAGTTTCGTACCTTATCCAGCCGACCTGGCCGTGGAATGTGTCCGTGACGTAGTGCCCCTTCACCGCCTCCACGCCCTCGTGGTACACCACCGCGAACAGCTTGTACAGACGTTGCTTCTGCGTATACTTCAACTTGGACGACATAATCTCTGCAAACATAAGTATCAAATGTAAGTAACCAGGGTCGGTACTTTTATAACAGTTTGCAGTTCTTTTGGGTACTCAGTCCTGGTTGTCTACAATACTGTGATATCACATTCAGAGACGAAAAATAAAATACATCATTGTATATTTTTTCTACTTTTATTACATGTATTATTTGGGTTACAATATATATATATATAAGGGTCGACTTTCGAAAATAAATTAGAAGCAAGAATTATGGAACAAGTAAAATAGAAAATAAATGTCGTATCATCGATCAATAGGAAGGTCTAATAATGCAGGGAGACCTAAGATTACTTCACCAACGAGAGAAAAATAGCTCTTTAATCGGTTTTGATGATGACAATGATAATCCTTAGACAATTTTGAGTTTAGTTCATTAATCAATCAAAATTTTTCCAGAAGTAATTAGTTGTACATACTTGGATCGATCTTTAGGTCGATGGGGTAGTCGATGTTCTTGACGATCTTGGCGGTGTGGCCGTCCGCGTCGAGCTGGAAGCACTTGAGGTGCAGCAGCAGCACCACCGGCAGCTCCTCCAGCGAGAGCTGCTGCCAAGCGTCCGTCACGCCCTCCAGCGTGTCCTTGCCCGCCAACAGTTCTAGAGCGTCCTTCACAGTCGTCGAACGCTACAGTGCATAAAATGAAGAAAGTTATTTGATTTACGTCCTTGCCAGCTAGAAGTTGTAAAGAATCCTGGTCGTCGAACACTTAAGTGAACAATATTATTGAAACACTGACTCTTTTTAATTTAAAAATGAATTATTCATGTTTGTGTCATTACAAGTATTTTTTTTTTATTTTCAACAAAATAACAAGTGAAATAATGATATACAATTAGCGGAGACGTTGACACTTGCATTATAAATATTTTCAGTATATAGTACTTTAAGCAACTGGTCGCTACTTTTTACTATTTTTTTTTGAATTTAATAGGTTGTAACTAAATTCTGTTCCATTCTATTCCCATCAATTGGATTTTTAGCTCATCTTGAACCCTCTCGTATCCCGAGGACACGAGTTGAAAAGAAAATAAATTGTGTGAAACTTTTAACTAGTAATATATGCGTTTTGCTGTCAGGGTTTGGATGACCCAAGTACTGTAAAATCAACTTTTAAATGAATGCATGCCTCAATATCAAGTTGCAGCGTAAAGAAGGGCTGCACGGCGTCGGTGACGTCGTGGTGGTGCGCGCGGTGCAGGCGGTGGCGCGTGCGGCCGCGGAAGATGTCCGCGACGGGCGTGCGCCGCGCCGCCCAGCGCCGCTCCACCGCGCCGCGGTTGCGAGGGCCCATCACCTGGAAATACAAACAAATTTGTGAAAAAAAAAATTTGGGTCCAGGAGAAAATTGTGACACGTGCCATGGTCAATTTTTTATTCGCTTTTTTGGACCCAACATTTAACTGTAACTACTCAGACCCAACAACTTAAATAACGAATAGACTTGGTAGAATTTTTACGTAAGTTTGAACCGATCTATTCATGCAATGGTTCTATGTACCATTAATGTGATCACTCACTATACTGTATTGATGTAGATTGCGGTAGAGTATTGATAGGCATTGCATATTGCACTATTGATAGTCTAAAAATATTCCTAATTATAGTATATAGTAACGAGGGCAAAAAGTGAATCACACTTGTTACTGAGCAGAATAAGAGGTAAATAACCCAATCTGGTGTTTGGATTAAAAAAAGCCAATTCACCCCATCCCAAAAGAAGTTTCACTTCAAAAACTTGTTGCGATCTTAGTTTCCTATCAATGTATCGAACTATGTTCGCATTGTAATATAACAAGTTGTCACATATATAAGTTTCGAAACAAGTTTTAAAAACATCTTTAATACTTGTTGTCTTGTACAAGTGTTGTAACATTTAACATCATCACACGTCAAACACGTCCATCTTCTCTATGCAGCTTCGTAAACAAGAAAAACACATTTTTAAACACGTTTCAAAACATAACGTACATCAATGCGAAAAGATTCTATCAAAAATGTTGTCATATGTCAACGGTGCGAAGGCGAGCCGCAACACAACGTGTTACGAGACTTGTTTCATGTGATGTGCTTCGAATTTACAAGTTGAATGTTTCTTTAGTGAGAACTCAGTTACTCATACAAAAATTACAAAGTAAATTCAAATTACCTTCCATTCATCGTCATCGTCCTCTTCCGGCGGCGGTTGTTCTTGAGTCACCACACCATTGGGTCGGTTGTTGACGTCTTTGGGTCCCTCAGGTTCCACAAGCTTCATCAACTGAAAACATTGTCATTCTCAAATAAGACCACATAGAATATATGTACAAACTGTTTTCTTTAATGCCATTACATTTAATAAGACTATGTTTATGGAAAGTATCTGGTTCTAACGACACCTTCCCTAAGTGTGATAAACTAGAATAGATCAGCTTCATTATCTATTAAATTGTTTTTTGCAAAACTTCTCAATATTTGTTTAAAATGATTTGACGGGACAGGGGATGGATAGGAAAAGGATATTTCGTTTTCCTATCCATCCTTCTTCTGTAAAAAAAAAAAACTTCTAAAAATTACAAGAAAAATATTACCTCTAGCATCTCATCATTGAGCGAGTTGAGCAAGCACCCTAGGAACTCTTCAGCATCTTCCTGCCTACCCTCCTGCGAGCCCGGGAAGTGGAGCGCGCGCAGCACGCGCAGGCCCGCGCTTCCGTCCAGAGGAGGCCCGGCGGGGACCGCGGGCGCCACGGCCGCTCCGTTGCTCTCGCCGCGACGACGCACGCTGCTCGCGAGCGGACCGAACTCGTAGCACAGTTCCACCCTGGTGACAAAACTCAATTATATTTTTCGAACCCACATACTGAAGTACTCGAGAAACTTGTAACTAGTCTACAAAAGTATTAAATCTAAGTAATCTCAGAGCCCATATGCATTAGACAGAACACGGTCAGCCGTCTTGACGGCCGCAGTCAAAATATGTAGGAAAAAACAGTTTTCAGTCGCAATTCTGCATAGAATCTGCCTTCTAAAATAGGCCTTTAACAACAAGGGACTTGCTTGCTGTTTTATGTGAGAATAATAATGACAAGGAATTTAGAGTTCCAATTCTATTCTGGACTCAAATTTTAAACTTATTTCGCAAAGATAAATGTTTCACATGCACATTATCTAGTAATATTGGTTCATGATTTCTAGCAAATGAGCTCTGGTTAGAAGCAGGGTTTAAAAGATTCGAATTGTATTTAACATTTAAAAAAAAATTACCGATACAAATATTAAAATTTGAGTTTAAATTAATAGGCTTTAGTAGTAATAGTTTTTTTCTGTAATTAGAATAATTGAAAGCTGATACTTACATGGAATCTATAACAGGTGTGCTTGATTTTCCGCGGCGCGTCTGGTAGGGTAGTGCTTTCAGCATATTGTAAAATGGCGGACAAGCGATCAACGCTTGCAGTATCGCATTTACATAGCAGTAGTTGGATCGGTTCGTGAGACCGCGAGGCAGGAGTGACACCGGCCTGTTGTCCAGTTGATACTTTGTCAGGAATTCTGAAACACAAAGGTTGCATTATAAAACATTTAAAAAAGTAGTCTCGTGATTGACTTCTAGGTTTGTAGGTTTTTATAATAATATTGTATATAAAATGTGGGGCAATATAAGACTGCCTTATTGCAAAAGTATAATTAAAAACATTGCAAAATAAATATTAGATTTTTATCCTAAAATCCAATATGTATAATGAAGAAACATATATTTTTTATTTACAATAAATTTATTTACCTCCCATCCTGTACGAGTTGGGATCATCACAGAACGGCGACGGTTGGATAGGTAATGTTGGTGATGGATCCTTCTGGAGAGGGCCTTGCGTCTCCGGAGTAGGAGTGGTGTTAGTTTTGACCGGCACTTGCATGGCGGGGGCATTACTGATAGCGTTGACCGACGTTTTCTCTGAATAAGAGACAGTCGGCGGGACGTTTGTCACCGACTTCAGTGTAGACGTTTTATCAGTTACAGTATTTTGAAGCGGCGATGCATCATAAGGAGGCACTTTAGCTACTGGTCTTTGCACATTAGATAGGATCGGTGGAGTTGTGATTGTTGGGCTTGAAGGTTCCTCAATCGGTGCTGCAGGTTGAGGGGTAGTCATTATAGTTGAAGTTTTATTAGAAAACAGACTAGCCCACGACTTGCCAGAGGCAGGTGCAGGGTTTGGTTGTACAACTGGTACGGGGACAGGTTCTCCTCTATTTCTAGGAGTTGGTGGCGGAGGAAAGTCTGACGCGGTTGGCGCAGGAGGAGGGGGCTGGGGCGCCGGAGGTGTTTCAGGAATGGGAGCTGCTTTTCTTGAATGCCCAAACGGCGACTTGTTTGACACAATCAACGGTGGTCCCTGAGTATTTAGGGTGATGGAAATGGGCATTGGCGCTTTGCTCGGCGGCAATGGTGGTTCGCGCTTGGGATGGTCAACCGTTTTCTCACCGTCGGTATTGTCGTTGGACGGAGAACGATTTGTTCCCTCTCGCTTCTGCCTATTTCCAAATGGTGGTTTAGGTGTTGAGACTGACTGTACTGGCACTGCTGTTTGAGGTAACAAAGGCTTCGGTGGTTGTTTGCCGCCAGAGAATGGAGCCGCGGGACCTTTCGGAGGTTTTCCTAATGTGAGTGGCACTTTGTTATTAGCAGGTTGATTATTAGAGGGAGACGGAGTGAATGTCTTATTGATGTTTTGATTTTGGTTAGCGTCGGCTATGACTTTATTTTCGTTCGGTGACCATGCAGGTTTCATAGGATCCTGTTTGAGCATCGGAGAAACTTTATCATTTGGTGTGGGAGGTTTTGACTGATTGAAGTCAGGTCGCTCAGTCTGTTTAGGGCTGGTTGAATCTTTGCAGGTAATTTTCAGATCTTTTATGGGTATGGATTCAACCAATCCTGCGTTAGTGCTCGCAGACGCAGATGTAGGGCCTGTAATGTTCTTATCCGGTTTGTCGAGAGCTGCATAATTCTTGTTGTGGTTCTGTCCTTGTACAAAGTTTTTCGCGTGCACATTAAACTGATGTGGAGTCGACTGATGCGTCAGCTGTGGCTGCATCGGGATCGGTCCCGGGTGCGGAGGAGGCGGTAAGTACATCGGGGGTATGTATTCTACACCACTTTCAACCGGAGGTCCATATGGCGGACCTGCATAATGTGCACTGGCATAATAAGCGTCAACCGCCTCTTGCTCCATCACTACCTCCTGCTGGTATTCATCCGGGCCCTTTTCGGCGTCACCTTCGACAGGTACTTGGTACTCGGTGTAGTATGGAGGGTAAGCATAGGGGCCATAGACTAGCGGTTGATACACTGGCAGATGGTACAGGGGCGCGCCTTGCGCTTGAGCCGCTGGGTAATACTGTGGGTACTGCACGTAGTATGGTGGTGGTTGAGGTGGTGGTGAAAGAGGTCTCTTGCCGCGTCTGTCTCGCCTGTGGTTGCGGGGCGGCCGCTCTACTTGCGGAGACGGCGGCACATATTGGTGCTGAGGGGGCTGGTAGTACTGGCCCATGTAGCCGTGCACGTTCACGTTGGCGGTGACCTGGCTGACGTAGACATTGGGAGGGGCGACGGGCCACTGTGGCGGCGACGGGTAGGTGGGCGGGGGTTGCACGTAGGGCGGCGGCGCATGAGGCGCGGCGTGCGGGGGGGCGGCGGCGCCCCGCTGCGGCGAGTGGGGCGCCATCTCGCACTCGCCGCCCGACAGGCTATCCAGGCTGCTCGACACGGTTGGTGGTCCCGCTGTGCTTGATGAACACGATGACAAATCTATATGAACAACATTTATGTATTTAACAGTGAACTTAGTTTTCTAGGTAGTTTTAGATTCATACCAAATATTTATTCAGTTAACAAGGTAGCATAATACTTAGAATTAGTATGACTATCAACTTCTTTAGAGACTTAGACAGCAAGACCTCCAATAAATGGAGAAATTGTTTGCGTGTTTGCGATTATATGATACAAGAGTATGTACACAAATTCTATAAGACAAGAGAATTCAATGATATATAAATTAAATTATTTCTTCATTTTATTAGATGTAGGTGTGTTTTCCTGAAGTTAAAACCACTTTTAAAAGCATAACAATTGACCGCAGTCCATTAGGAATAACTTTTGCAACTCCAAGAGCTTTTCATTAAAATTATGACAAAAAAAAAAATCAGAAAAGAAAAATCACAAAGATCAATGTATGTATAAAAACGGAAGTTCTATATAGTCAATATTGAGTAGATCAAAGGCCTGTAGAAAAAATCAGTACGTTCTTTTAATAAATACTTTAACCATACTATAAAAGTTGCATTATAACTGGTTTGATCAAAAATGTTAAATACGGGTTATTTTATTGTACTCGGCACAAGAATAAAGTAACAAGCAAGAAAACAAAATACATAGTTAAAAAAAAACTGTAATCTAGCAGCATAATTATTAATTTATTACAAATTATTATTTTTTAGTATGGAAGATATGCATCATCAGAATTTCTTTCAAGCATATGTTTTTAAATGTGATCAAGGTCACTTTTTTTGATGACTTGGATTTCCCAAATCAAAATGCATGGTTTATTAAATAGATGCAATACTCTTAGCTTCTCACTTTTAAGGAATAGAATATTAGAATAGAATAAGGTAAGGAAAAAGACATTTTCCTTATACAAGTGTTGAAATTGGCGATATTGAACATCTTTTCCCTTTAACCCATTGTCAACCACTTTGGACAGTTAATTACTAAGCAAAGCCACTTTGGAAAATAGCATGAAAATAAAAATGATACTATTTCTCATGATATTATATGTATTGACACAAGATACAGCAACTAGGAATTAAGTTTCAATAAAAGAAATATGAGAGGGAGAGAGTGAGAAAAGAATTAGCATTGCAATATTATTTATAAACATTTTTAGCATTTGATATAAAGGTTACATCATAATGATCTATTGAGATATTAAATTGGAATTAAAAATGTTTAATTATTAAAATATTTAATTTTTATTCATGAAATTAGTCTTTTTACAATATTGCAAATATTATACAATATTGCAAATATTGTAAAGGCAAAAGAAGTGAATTTGTAACTTATTCCAAGAGAACTATTTTGATTATGAAAGAAAAAAAACAATGGTATCTTTGGTATGCAAAGTAAACAAAACAACTGACCTGCCCCGGGTTCTGTCCAACCCGATACAGCTGTTGCAGGCACAGCAGACCTCTCCGGCTTCCTCTCGAAAAGAGCGCACTGCAGACTGCTCAGCTCCGCTTCCTTTACATCTGACAAGTCTAGGAACTCATATTCCTGAAACATGCCACTTTAATTTAACTCACTAATTAAAATATGTTCCTTCACTCTCACATCTTTTAAATATAGAAATACATACATATAGCCTAGTTTAATATATACATGTATTCTACTCAAAATATAATATGTAACCATCCCTACATATTTAAACAAGATATTAATATTTTAAATACTATTGGTCATGTCAAGAGATACCTATACATTTGTGTTATCTTTATATATATATATATATATATGTGTGTGTGTGTAAATGTCTGCATCCCTATATTTCACTTTTTAG
>DWTW01001949.1:0-11756 GCA_018246275.1 Papilio slateri
TATATATATATATTATGTATTAAAAATATAATAGAAACTAAAGGGATTTATTGTCAAAGTTCGACCATAAATCCCTGAATAATAGACCCACCACGGAGGTAACCGTAATAAAATAGTACTTACTCTTATATAATACATCATTTTTGTAACAAGGGCTGGAGTCATCTGAACAGAGTTACTGAAGCTAACGTTGCTAAGATCGTAAACATATTGGTCGCCAAAGCACACGTCATTATGATTTCGGTATTCAAGTAACATGAAAGCTATTTTAATAACATCAGTGATGACAATCTCCCGAGGCGTCTTTATTCTAAAAGTCAAAGGAAAATTATTAAATCCATAATACCCATAACACCCACATAGTACACTAAATAGACAAGCATTCTTTTAACTCAATTGGTGTAAATATACATTGGATCGTTGTCCACTTTTCACCTACTTTATTAGGATTTTATACTGATGACGTGACGTAGTAACTGCTACATTAATGAGCCGTACTAATCTTAGTACGTACAATAGCTTCTCAAAATAATGGTGTTTATTAGAAACCATTTTAGTATTTATAATCATTGCCTTCTGACATCGTTCTTACTCACCCGTTCCCCCCTGCTAAATTTTGTTTTCTTCCTGCCCTTACACCACTTTATGTGGGGTCGGTACAGAATAACCGTAGTCTATAATGTACTAGGTTTTGGCTATAGTTTTTTTTTACTGCCGGCCGCTAGTCTGACGCTAACCCTCCTCGGGTACATATATGAAATATTAGTAGATTACCGAAATAATTTACTAATATTTCTTTTAACTATGTCCCTATGTATGTTTAAAACTTGGTTGGACATGGTTCACGACAGTAATCGAATGGCGGAATACGAACCCACGACCATGTTGTGCATGTTTCGCGGACCGTACCCTTTACCATTAGGCTATTGGCGCTTATTCCCCTGTGCTACATATACCTAGTTCAGCAAATTACCTAAAACCTTCCGTGTCGTCGTAGCCTTTTAAGCCAATAAACGTCCACCGCTGATCGTAGGGCCCCTCTTCTCTGTCTTATTCCAGCAGAAAGACCTGTCCCGTTCTCATTCAATAGACTTCCGCAACCTAGATCATCGGTTTATCCTGTGGCAGAACTATCTACGCTGCGTCGACCTGTACCATTCCAGGACCAATTGACCCCATCGGCGATCCATTGTGCGAGCAATGTATCCGATCCATTGCCACTTAAGTACGACGCGTTCCATGTAGTAGATATTTATAGATATATTGGTGGTCATCTAAGATCAAGTGAACCGTGTAAGTATACATTCATCTTTTCTTCCATAATAAAGCATACTTAATCATTACTTGTATGTGGAAATTCGAAAATTTGATGTACAGAAAAACGTAGCTTGGCGGAAAATATAAATTTTGTTTTTTGTTTTATATTTACCATACTTATTTAATGTCTATTTTACATATATATTTAGTAAATATAATATAATATTTACTATGTTTGCTTAGTTCACAAGTTGAAAAAAAAACATATAAAATAAATAAAAACTAACTTAAGACTGGAAAATATAAGTACCACATAATAAAATGAATACAACATGCAACTTCAAAGTATACGGGTACGGTAAAAACAATAGTGCAATAATTAACACAAAAAGTAACTTTGAATAACAAAAACATAAATAATCGTTTATCCAAATTTACTTTTAGCAAAGGTTATAATGACGAAATATGTTAAAATCAGAAGGGGCGAATAAAATACCTTTCCATCCTTTTCTTATTATAAATGAATGGGAAGGGGAAGGGAAATAGAAATAGTTCTTTGGCACATCACTCATATGAATAAACGCAGAATACTTCTACTTCACGCCTATCTTCTGTGAGGTCGTTATATTTCACCGGGCCGGCTCATTCCTGCTACAAATGTTGTTGTGGCGTGCTCTACCACTGTTAATATCACATTATGGACTAAGGTCGTACTGTGCTGATCCCACATAAGTGGGCGAAAAAAAATCTACCCAAGCTAAGCCGGGGCGGGTTGCTTGTATTATATAATTTAAAATAATTATATTTACCTGAATATCGAAATACGGTGATTATCTGGCGTTTTCTTTGGTAATATAGCTAAAAATCCAAATCTCATATACTCATCAATATTTGGTGATAAGGGATCTCTATTTAATAAAAATTCAGGCATTTTATGTTTTGCTGATATAGATGCATCTATTTTATTTTTAACTTTTTCAATGCGAAATTTCGTCGACACCAAAAGATGAACTATTAATCTATCGTCTGAAATAAAAAAATATAGATGTAGTAAAGTAAAAAAAAAAGTCTTTTTATACTAGTACACCTTAATTCAACATTAATTTACACCTTAATTTAACATTAGGTAGTGGTAGAATTAATAGTATTATTAAAAGTAAAGAATTGAATTAATTACTTTTAATACCATTAAAGTTGTGTAACGGTAACGTGAAAATCGGTATGCAGAGTCTCGACTCTAATAGAACTCTTAATAAAACCTGACTCTCGTCAGTCAGGTTTTTAACAATGTTTAATTATTTTTGATTTTGAATCATTACATTAAATGAGAATGTTCATTTACCTAATCGATTTTTAGGAAGATGAGGTTGTTTTTCATACCAATCTTGAATTAAATTAATAACATCTTGCAATTTTCGCGGCGTCATACTATATTCTTTTAGAATTTTATCGACATCGTCTGAGGTTACACGTAGCAGCTTCCCGGCGTCTTGTGACAGATCTAAATTCCAGTTCTACAAGTTTTAAAAACTAGATATTTATTAATTATTCAATATATTCAAATACATTACAACAACATTTTTTAGATTATACTGAGCGATGAAACCAGAATTTATGCCTGATACATGAATGATGATGAACATTTTCGATATAATATTTTACTACACTTATTTTAATGTATGTTTAGTCTGCATTCGCGATGTTCCATTTACAGAATAATGCTTCGCTCAAAGTTCAAACATATGCTTATTTCGTTTTTTTTTTTTTTATTATTTTTACCTCTTTCATTCACAACGTCGAAGATAAATTTAAATTATATAGTAATTTTGATGTCAATTGTGATAGTTAAATCTATTTGCTAATAATTCTAAGCAACGAAAGAGCGAATTACATGAATTTATCTATTAATCGCCAGGTAAATATGTTCCTTCATTTTAGATTACTTTGTGTAATTTTAACAGCCATGCTCTATTTTGTTTCAAATCTTTTTTACCGTATCATGACTAGCTCATTATTACTGTAGGCAAAGATACAGCTTATATTTATATATATATATATATAGTATTTGCTCCCTCCATGACCAGTACATAGGTGTGTGGTTCAGTCAGTTATTTTGATATTTTTGAAGTTATATTTCGTTTGGCGCGTTAGGGAAAAATGATGAGAGTAAATTTTTACGATGCGCGCGCACACCTTCACGAAAAACCGACACCCTGAAGTTAGCTATAGTCAACATTTTAGTTGACGTTTTAGTTAACGTATGTTTGCGTGAGAACTGACAACTGTATTCACGTTATTTCTTTACTTAACTTTATTTAACTAGATAATGCGTTATAATAAAACTTTCGATGTGTTAAATACCTTGTTTCTATTGTTAGTGTCGTTTTTTCTACAAATCTAGAATAAGGCGAAAGATAAATTTTTTGAAAAGATTTTTATCTTGTTAGGCCAAAAACGTATAACTTCTAACGCGTGTACGTAAGTACACACACACTTTTTTTACTATTTTATAGCCTGTTGCTGTTCAGAATGTCTTGAATACACTATGTGCCTCTATCCAGTATAATTTAACTTTAGTGGTATTTTCTTATAGTCTCTATATCACAGTTCATAGAAAACATCTGTAATTATTTATACAATTCACAGTATTCTAATTAAAAAGTAATTATAATTAAAATTTCTGAGGCGACCGACCGGGTTAAGCGAGGATGGGTTCAAAATGGCCATTATCGCAAAACAAGTCTATGGTGTCATATTATTTATTTACTTATCTTAAAACTTTGTACACAAAAAAAAACAAATAACAGGATGACAATTAAATTCACATGTAGTAAAGGAGTTGGCAGGATAGAATGTGGGGAGAATTTTAAAAGAGAGGTTATTGAGTACGAGAAAAGTAAAACGAGTTTTTGTGTCATATTTTTTTTCCTTTTCCAATAAAGGACAGTTAGGCCTCACTCATCAGACGAAACTCAGAAATACTTCTACTTCACCGCTGTCTGTTCTAAGGTTCGTTCGTTCACCGGACGACGACCATGATGCTTTTGTTGCGCTCCTACAACTGTTTTGTACTAAATACATTACCGCTTTTAAAACGGCTATCATTTCGGCTTGAAAAAAAAACTATATTTTTCTAGTCTGAATTTCCTACTACCTACTTTGGCCAGTCATTTTCTATTTTAGTTGCGTCCTGTAGGAGTTAATTACTTTGGGTTAGAAAGATCAAACGCACTTATTTTTCCCTTTAATTTTTTCGCTATATTACTTTATTAATACAATATTTTTTAGGCTGGAATCAGCATTATCTTTACCTCTTACCGGGGGATATAATTTGACCTAGGGATATATCATCGCTGTTTTTGTTTTCCGCTCTCGAAGTTGTATGACCTCTGCTATTCAAACGAATCATTATTTCTGAATTAGAGTAATCAGAAATAATTATTTGAATTGTTATTTCATTGACAGACCTTTTTTTCCGTACAAACACATTTAAAAGTGGTAACCTATTGGTTATTTTTTTTGCACTATCGTCTCAAGCTATACGAGATAAATAACTGTCGCTCTAAAGGTGGAACACCGCGAACGCAGACGACTGTACATCTTTTTATACAAATTATGAATTCATACAGACATCCACAATAACCAGATGAGTTGCCAGCCTTTATGTTAGATAGAGAAGAGAAATAGATAAGGGAAAATACAGAAGGAGAAGCTAGAAAGGAGCCTCCGGCACCTCAGTCGTCAGAAGAAAGACAGCAATAGAACTACGTCTACTTCATGCCGGTCCTATGTTATAGATCGAACTAAATTTATGATTACATTTATTTTAATTAGATTAGTTTATAATCACTCGACGGTTAATACCTTTTTTCTTAATTATGATAATATTCTTTTAACAATTGCTATACAAACGTTTACGGGACAAATAAATTTCTATATCAAGTGTGGAATTTTTAACGATGGTATTTATTTATATCGAAGCATTAAGGTTAGACTGAACTGAGACTTACGTCTTCTCCTTAAGCCGCGGTAAGCGAAAATTATGGTACGAAATTAATACTAATAAATAAATCTGAAATTCATCGTAATGTAAATATATAAAATTAAATTACATACCATTTTTGAATTTTCACGACAAACTTCAATATGAATATGTTACTTAGATAACTAATGGCTTTTCTATCGAAATAACTCAGTTTCAAATCTTATGCAAAATAATTCAAAATTTCAAGAAAAAAACTTGTGGCATGCTGTGTGTGTAACTAAACTAAACTAATATCAAAACTGGCATTTACGTCATTTTTATACGAATGCTACAAAGTTTTTTTTTAATTTGCCGTTTGCCTTGAAGAGACATCAACGGTTATGAATAGACGTATACAGCTAGCAAAAAAAAAACTATTTTTGTGTGACTGACTTGCCATTGCTTACATTGGAGAGGCATCTACAGCTACACCGGGCATGAGTGCAGAGCGTAGAAGATACCACGGAAGCCTAAACCTCTTTAAGAGTAACTAAGCTCAAGGACTCCCTCGGAAGCCTCGGTAATACCAGATTGGGAGCCCGCCGAGCTCTTAGGTCGCTTCGGCGGACGCTCTATTTAGTGACTGAACTCGAGAGCCCTAGATAGGAGACCTCGGCTTGACTGTCAGTGTAATTACGCGTTTAACGTTCCCATTCGAGATTGCCGAGGGGACATAGCCTGGGCCCGATCGGTAGGTATTATCCGATCTTAAGAATTTCTATTTCTAACATTATTAACATTTAAGAAAGCGTTAGCGCTACGAGAAGGAGTGGCGGAAGAAACTCCAGTAACGTATCTATCATTACTACGAGAAAATCTGCCTACTGTGTGGCTGTATCACGATTATGTTGGCTTACCTCGCCGGCGTGGACATTCTGTTCTAATTTTGTTTGAGAAGAACGTTTCATCGTCTTGGAATTCCAGGAAGTGACTAGGCCTTCGATGATCATGGCCGGTGGTAGAGTCGTAATAGCGACGCGACGTAACTTTAGGTATTGGGCTAAGGTAGGCAGCTCTAAGTCCACCCTTGCCAGTACGAGCTGGCGTTTAGAAAATGCTTGAGTCGAGTGTGTGTAAGTACGGTGAGGCTGAGGAAGATGCTCATCATGTCTTGTGGGAGTGTTCTCAGTACGACGACCTGAGAGTGAAGATGATGGATGGGATCGACTGGAGACGGGACTGATCTATTATCCGGATCTCGTAAGCGGGGAGGCGAACTAAGTCGGGCTACGAGAATTCGCGCATCGGTGGTATCAGAGGAGGTACATGCAAGACTACAGCCTGACCCGATCTAGGTTGACACCTAGGTACTTTAGATTGTCCACCTACTCATAGGATTAGTTTGCATGTGTAAAAAATAGAGTTGTACCTTTTGTTGGATAAATTTCCTCTACCTAAGTGGGAAAAGGCCACGGAGATGATGGTGAATATTTTTTTATTACAACAATAGAGTGATATTAAGATTTTTTGGGTACAGTATCGCCTATGGCTATGGGGAGATGGAACAGTAGAGTCCTCAGCACACCATACAATTCACGAATGCACAATGTTTATACATACGTATTAGCTTTGATTAATTAACACATTTGACATTCGCGAAATTATTATTAAGTACCTAACTAAATGGAAGGAACAAAAATAAATCTGATCGTTATCATTTATCATTTAATATTCAACGTGAATTTTCAACTATAAACTCCGTGACAGCAAAAAATAAAAATGAGCGAAGACAAATAAGGATAACTTCAAAGTCAAACGATGGATATTCATATTTAAAAATGTGCACTGTCTCTTTTACTGGTCATACTTTCACTGTAGGGAGTATCATTATCAGTGACCATCATTATAAAAGACTTTATTGTCTGTTCATTTTTTTATAGTAGAAGGTGGCAAACCAGCAAGCGGTTCACTCACAATGAAGTGAACGCTCCCATAGGCATCTGCAACAAGCTAATGCGTTGCAAATGCGTCGCCTACCTTTTAATGGACGGAGAAAGGGATAAACAGCAAAAAAGTATACCCATTACATTTTCCTGTCCATCCCCTCCAATGTCAATTCCTCTTCCCCTTCCCATCCCTTCCTTATTTGAAAAGGATAGGAAGGGGAAAAGGACTAGGATTAGGTTTCCGGCACCTCACTCATCAGACGAAACGCAGAAACATTTATACTTCACGTCTGTATTCTGTGAGGTCGTGGTAATAGTTGTTGTTGTCGCGGGCTCTACCACTGTTAAACAAGTCATCAATCGACGAGTCTGAATTTCCGTCTAAGTCTTCCATTTTCGAAGACTATTTATTCCAAAATGGAAGACTTAGACGGAGCCTTATCAGGCTCATACGGTTTTCGGTTTACGGTTCTCTTAATTTCCACCATTTAAATAATGTCAAGATTATTACTTGCCCCCAAATAAGTTCAATTAAGTTTATCTCACAGTGGTATGGCGACATGCCAAACACATCACTCCAAATTTAAGTATTTTAACAGACAAGATACATTTTGATGATTAAGGTAACATTGTCAGACATTTAAGATGTAACGTAATATTTTAATGAATTATAAGTAATCAACAGATATTTTAATTAGGAATGAATAAAAATACTATGTTTAAATTATTCATAGAACCATGTACGTTATTTCAAACCGTGTGATTATGAAACAATAAAGACAAATTGCTTTGTTTATGTTATTTAACATTTCCTTTAAGCTACTATCCCACCAAATACCTAAAATGTTAATCAACCAAGTCTCACAATGCAGTTCTTCCGCTATAAAAAGTTATCAGATCTAATGTAAAACCAAGTAATTTATTTTAATTAGTATCTATGTCTAAGCATCTATCTAACAACTTTGTTAGAAATTATTATCTCATCATTTACCTATCAACAGTTATAGTAACTGTATCAATATTAGACACCTTTATTCCTCCAGTAATTATGATATATATTCTACTAATTAAAACACTTTATTATTGAGTACACTATTTAGATTTATTCGATCGGATCATTGAAATCATAGAATATTCTTTCATAATTATTTGACGTGCAATTAGCAAAACATTAATGTAGGTATACAAGTGTTGCCTCTAGAGGACATTTCTTAAATATTTTGAGGAAAATGCGAATCGACATTTAGGTACTGTCGTCAGACATATTTTTTATATTAATTAATATTAAACATACACGTCTATATACGATGAAATGATTAATACATATAAATACGTAGACGTAGAAATTATTAATAGATATTGACTATTGACTGATGAGTGAGGTGCCGAATTTTAGTCCTCTTCCCCTTCAAAGGATGGGAAGGGAAGAGGATTAGACGAGGATTAGGAGGATAGATAGTAAAAGGAAATATCCTTTTTTTCTGTCTACTCCCTCTATCCATTAAATGTAGGCAACGCATCCGCAACTCATTAGCTTGTTGCAGATGCCTATGGGTAGCGGTTACTTAACATCAGGTGACCGCTTGCTCTTTTGCCACCTATTTCCATAAAAAAACTGCATAAATAGCTTTTTTTATAATGGAAGGCGGCAAAAGGAGCAAGCGGTTCACCCGATATCAAGTGAACGCCACCCATAGACATCTGCAACAAGGTAACGAGTTGTAGATGCTTTGCCTACCTTTTCATGGACAGAGAAGGGGATAAGCAGAAAAAAGGCCTATTACCTCTTCTTGTCCACCCCCTCTCTCGTCAAATCCTCTTTCCCTTCCTATTAGAAAAGGATAGGAAGGGGAAAAGGACTAGGATTAGGCCTCCGGCACCTCACTCATCAGACGAAATGCAGAAAGACTTCTACTTCACGCCTGTCATCTGTGAGGTCGTGGTATTTCACCGGTCGAGCCGGCCCATTCGGCAACAGCTGTTGTTGTTGCGGGCTCTACTACTATTAAATAGCTAATTTCTATAATGTATTATTTTGATAACTGAACAACATATATGAACTTAAATCTATAACATACAACAAACATGATGTCGTAAAATTAATCTATCATGAAGAATAAAATCGATCGATTTTAAGACGCTAAGTCTGCGTGAACAAGTTATTTTATGCCGGAAATTTCAAATGGCGCATGAGCGCACTTGGCTGTCGAAGTTATTTTTTTTTAAATTATTCCAATGTATCCAATTCGCTAAAAATAGAAGTATTCGTTTATAGAACAGTGATTCCACTATCCGCTATGAGTGGACATATAATACTAAAATTGTTTCAATAGTTTCCTTGTTTAATAATAATACATATAATTATTAGAATACCTTAATTCGCATTTAATTTAATCAATAAATTTCAAGTCGCCAGAAATGTGATGCCAATTTATGCACAAGTGATTAAAGGCAAGAAGTGTAGTATGACTATTAGGAATGCGATATGATTGAGAAATTAATTTCCTATATTAATTTTTTTAATAATCTGTAATTTACAACCATAAATAAATCAATTACAATGAACAGTTTAATCAACTTCAAGTTTTCTGAAAGATCCTTCGCAACCAAAAAAATCGTCGGAACTTAAAAATCTTGTTCTCAGCGCTTCGTCGCTTCTTACTTTTTCTTGTTCAGCAAAATATTGTCTCCAGGGATCTGATTGTATTTCTTTTCTCCAACATTCTACAAATTTTAAAATAAAACATTAGCTTTAAAATATTACAAAACTTAAAGGAAGTACTTGAAAAGAATAACTTCAATAAATTCCGCACTATACTCCAATACGTTGCTGTGCGAAACTTTCCATATCAAAATCTTGGTTCAATTCTGGTTAACGGTATCTTGCTTCTTTGCAGTGTTATGGTAAACGTATTACTTATAATCAGTTGGTTGTCCACCTTATCAGTATAAATAAGATGCGTTTTATCGGATACAAGCTCAAAGAAAATCACTCAAATTTAGAAGGGAGTGACGACTGAAATACCGGTGGAAGAAAAAAAAATAGGGGTCACCTGTAATTTCATCACAATTTATTTCATCACCTCCGTATTCTTTTGGCAAAATGCTTTTTGAAAATAAGTTACTAAGCTCACTGAAGCTATTATAAATGTAAAGTCTCTTAGCAATTTTTGGTTTTATTATTTTCTTCAATATATTTATGATGGGTATAACAAATGATGGCACGTTGACAAAATGTATTCCCTTTATCTTTGCGCCATAACAAAACTGAAAACGGCCACAAATATAAATATTAAATTTTGTTAGTAATTAAACAATTACAAGTCAAAAATAAATACATTTTTACATATATTCATGATACTATCTTCTAATAAAAAAAACTTACTCGTATGAAATACACAAGTTTTGTAAGAAGGGTTGGAGTCACTTGCACGGAATTGTGAAATGATACATTAGTGAGGTCAAATATCCATTGCTCGCCTAGTGACAAATCATTATACATGCGATACGTCATTATCAGAAACGTCATTTTAATGATGTCAGATGCAATAAAATCAATAGGCCGTTTCATTCTAAAACAAATTAAATGTTTCGTACAAATCAAAATTCAATTTCTATTAGAACAAATCTTTATCAATTACAAACAAAGAAACCTTTTCTTTAGATAACAATAATTTTATATCCTTTTCGATTATTTTCTCTCTCTTCAGCCAAAAGTCGTCCACTGACTGAAACTTTATTGTCGCCGTACCAGTCTTATGATATTTTAAATCCCAACTGATTATTCGTACCATTAGAATTTTAAATATTTATTTAATAATGATTGCCAGTATATATAATTCTATTATTTTTACTATTTTTAATACTCTAGGATTAAACCCTATGAATACTAGTGTGTAATTGTGCACCATAATTTTAGAATAGATAAAATATAGGCGGCTAGAAAATTTAAGAGAAAGCTCAAAATATTGTACTATGGCTTGTGTTACATGCATCCCATATACTCTGATACTATTTATAACTATGTCTTGTCATGGGTCTAATGATGAGGTCTAATGAACAGCTATACGACACAGGTAAAGAGAAGATGAAAAAGGACGAATGCTATTTTGGCATTTGATTAGACACTAAAAAGAATATGCAGTACCTTTAGTCATATGTAAGATGGATATGATCTTATAAAAAATAGTACCTGAAGATAGTGACCCGATGATTCCGAGGCGTTTTCTTTGGTAGTACAACTAAAAATCCAAACTTTAAACATTCGTCAATGCTTGGAGCTAGAGGATCTATGTTCAACAATAGTTCCGGCATCTTGTGTTTCACTGATATGCAATTGTCAATTTTATCTTTTACCTCTTCAATGCTGAAACCCTTCAGCACCAAGTGTTGGACTATCATATGAATATCTGAAATATAAATTAGATAAACGATAAAAAACGTTTGTTGCCCCATGATCCTAATGAGGTTGTCAATTTTAGGCGTGAGAGAAACGTATGGCTTTCCCACTTTTCCAACTTTTTTATAGCAGAAGGTGGCAAACAAGCAAGCCGTTCACCTGATATTAAATGACCGCTACCACTGAGAAT
>DWTW01001950.1:0-11756 GCA_018246275.1 Papilio slateri
ATTTTATGTATTGTATATATATACCCAACCAGACGGAGAAAAAATTTTCACACCCACAATATAATAATAAATAACAGTATTTTATATGTTGTACTTTAATCTTCGAGAAAACATTTGCCCAACAGCGCCCTCTGTCTCACAGCTGAGCTAGAGGACGAGACGAATAAAAAAACTTAAACCTTACTAAACTAATTATTAAACAACTAGTAATATTTATAGAAGAAAGCAAAGGGGAGAAAGTGGTTCATCCGATCTTAACTGACTTTCGTTACCTTTGAACATCCACAATAATCAGAATAGCTGCAGGTACGTATCATTTATGTAAGTAAAAGTAGAAGTAGAATATATAATATAAAGGACCTTTTCCATTGGGCTCCATGTTCACTAGACGAGACGTAGAACTATGAATGCATATGATATAGTTATAGGAGACCGATAATCAGTAGTATCATAGTATATCGGTTTAAGGGGCGCCGGATTAAATACTGGGCTCTTAAAAAATACTGCCCAAGTCTAGCGTAGCGCACGTAGCAGTTATGCTACGTCACAACGTAGCTACTGTGCTACGCCTCTACCGTAGCGCTACGACATCTACGAAAATCCTTCGTAGCATTTCGTTGTTATTGTTAGAACGTTTAAGAGAGATACCACACGGGCGGTGCGTCGACGGAGCGGTGACGCTGCGTACTTTTACAATACAAATCACGACGAGATGCCACATGACGTGCGTTGGCGGAACGCGCGAGCAACGCACTCAGTGCGAGAAAGGCGCAGCGACGACGCAATAGAGCTCAGTATTTTTTACAGCATCAAACTTCAATTCTATTGTCATTCAAGGACAGGCTGAGTGACCCTACTTCGTTTCAAAGCGTTGCAACACCGCATTTCTATTATAGCACTCTGTCCGTCGGAAAAACGCGATGCGACAGCGCAATGCTCGTGTGGCGTACTGTAGATCTCGTCGTTCTATATATAAATATATACATAACTCTGCTCGTGTGTTCGTCACTAAATTCCTCTTAAATTGCTGAATCGATTTTGATAAAATATTTTTGTGTTTGAGTGTGTCCTGAATATTTTATATTTACGAATAGACCTGGTAGGGGGGGATACGATCAAGCTCAAGGGGTGTTTTTTTAGGTTTTCACAGATCAGGACATATGATCACATATTTTTAAATATCTAGAAAGGTTTGTTGAACCCAAATCAGGTAAGTCATCTTTAAGGTTGGACAATATCTGCCAGGTCCGCTAGTATGTAGAATATACAGTATACAGAATATAGTCCGTAAAGTAAATATAAATGGCTTGCTTCTCTAGATTTACACTCCGCTAGCAGACGACTATAGATTTACACTCCGCTAGCAGACGACTATAGACGGGATAAAAATGTAAGGAACCATGACAAATGTTTTCTAAATTAGTTGTTAATTAAATAATAATTTTCTAAGTAGTTTACCACCTTAAAGCTATTTTAATTAAAGATGTCTACAATTATGAAGTAAATTTTAAATTCTAAACGGAAATTAAAAAAATCAATTACTCCTGTATCAGTAGCGATCTTTGAACAACTTTTATGAGTTAGTATAGGAAGCACTCCTTCACTTCTTACTAAATATGTTGATATTTTAGAATTGAATTTTTAATTTAAAAGAAAATTTGTTTTAAAAGATTATGAAAAGAATTTTTTTAAAAGATTATGAATTTTTAAAAAAAGTTCATAATCAAATAAATATTTTCATAAAAATTTTCAAAGACGTATTTTGTTAAAAAAATAGTAGGAGAGACGTGTGAATAAAGTTATTTTTTTAAAGTTATTTATTATTTCAATTAAATTCTACAAAAAGTACACACTAATAAATTACTACAGTTAAGAATATGCACAATAATTTCGAGGTACTTTTTTAATATTTAACTAAATAATTCTAGTGAAACTAAATTACAAGTCAATTTCACAACTGAAACTTCTGTAATGTTTTAGAACAACAATTTTTATAGTTCGAACCGTATAATATTGTAGTAACAGCTATTTGTTGCCGTTGCTGTTATCCTGTTATACTGCAGATTTATTAAAATCATAGAACACAAGTCTTATCAAAAAGTTACAATTTTACAAATAAATTTCGGGAATAAATTAAAAAATAATCCTTTAACGTTAATTAAAAAAGTACGTGCAATATATATGTATACGTCTAATCGAGTAGTTTTGATTTTTATACAAATAATTGAATATACAATAAGAAAAATTGGGATTTTTTTCCAATCACAATACTCTTTCCCTTTTTTATTTTTGTTTATATAAATATGAGTATGTCTTGTTTGGTTTTTATTTTCGAATTTTCTTAAAGAAATTACGTACAAATAAAAAGTTCACTTTTGAATATTTTATGCTAATTTTAATTTTGGGAACTAAATTTTAGAACGCATGCGCCATCTATTGAACCGGATATGAAGTACGTCATAGGAGAATATGTAATTTTCATAAATGCAATCATGTAAAATGTAAGTGAACATTATTAAATATAATATTTATTCTTTTTAAAAAGTATTTATTGTTGTAAAAGATAATTGTCAGTATTTTTATTGAATTTAAAAAGTTAGAAAACGATGCGTAAATCCCCCTCCGCTCGGGATGGTAGTGGGGGAAGGGGCGGTGGGGATAGACGGCTTCCAGCGTCACTGCAGGGACAGAAATCGTCAGTCGGTGTTGAGGCTTCGTGCTGTAACAACTCTATTAAAAGGTGAAACGCTGCCCATTTTCAGAAAAAAAGTTTTTGTCGTGCAACTTTCAAAAATTTCTATATGCCGCTCGTACATCAGGTGAGTTTTGGAACTTTTTATACTACTATAGTTTGGATTTTTCATTCTTGATTAACTGATTAATCTTAATCTGAGCTTTTTGGTCCTCTAAAAAATATAATTGTGGCTTAAGTCTTCCTTACATACTTCAGTCATACTTTTGTAATATTGAAGGTATCCTATCAACGGTCTTTCTCTATTATAGATTTTCCATAGCCAGTGCTTCTATATAGTCAATACATAAACCTTAGTCTCTTTTTAAACTATTAGGATAGTGGTCTATATCATGTAAACAAATTACCTTTCGTAATTTTTTTTTCATTCATTAAATTTCAAAAAAAGCATTCACTAGTCAATTTAAGGAATAGTCTGATCATTATAGTTCACTAATCTACGCCCGTTACCCAGAGGGGTAGGCGTAATTACCGATTTCCATATGATACGTTTGATTAGAAAGGTGTCATTTTTTCTACTCTTATTCCCAAATTGTTGGTTTAGTTTTTACTTCAATCGTATTAAAGCAGTAAGCGTGCACTAGCTTGAACATTACCCTTAATTATTTTCTTCAATAGGATAAGAGCCGCGACGGCGGCGGTTCGAGGGAAAATCGTCGTTCTCTGACCAATTTCATCGGCTTCGATGCTCTACAGTTCTCTGAGCCGGCCACCGCGTCGAATAAGGAACTCGATTCTATTGTGAGTATATTTAATTACTATTTTTGACTAGATTTTTTTCTGTAAACTTAGAATTAGACTTTTGTCCCATATTTGGCGCCAATAAGATCTAATTCTGCGAAGTTTGAAGAAGTGAAGTTTATATTTATTTAAAGATGGTTCATTTTCTTTGCATTATGTCTTGGGTAATATTTAATTGAAATACATTTAAATGTGTTTTCATACGGCTACAACGACATCGGTTTTGATGCACATTTAATGTGCTGGCTCTATGGCTGCCAGCCACCCCTATTAATGGCCATCTTGTGCCAAATATCCCCGTCTGCGACGGTTCGCTTGTACTTGGATTAGCCTGTGCGAGTCGAAACTGCTCCTTACTCCTTATATGTTAGATTATACGTATTATGACAAGGATGTAACATATCACTGTCTCTCTCTATCTCTTCCCCCCATTGTCGGGGTATATCTAATTTTATACAGTTTAAAGAATCCTTCAATGTTTGCTTCTAGTTTTATAATGGATTTCAATACAAAATATTGTTCACTAAAATAAGGGGCTCTTGGAAATTAACATTAATGTGTTATTTCCTTTAATTAGTCTCTATTTATTTTAGCGATGCGGAGGAGTGAAGTGAACAAAGCTGACCTCATCTTCATATGAGACATTTGATTTAAAACCTTCAGATATTTGCACCCGTTTTGGAATTTTTATACTGAAATCTTATCGATTTTCCTGTTTCTACCCTCGCATTAACGTACCGTTCTTAAAACTTTTCGAACGATGCATATTTCTATTTGTTCCTTTACTCTATCTATTAAAGCTTACATACCTCATTAAAACTTTGCGATATTGGCGCCCAAAAGTTATTTGTTTCAAAAAAACAAGTTAATACTATTTCGCCAAAAAAAAATATTTAAAGAATACCCTTCTTTTTTAGCGAAAAAATTGGTTAACGCTATTAAAAAAAAGTAACCGCGTGACTACAGAAAATCTCCTGTTATTTTTTTATACCACCCCTTATGGGGTGGGTAGCACAGGTTTAACTATTTACGGTCATTAAATTGTTTCTACTTCGTTTTCTCAATACTCTTAAATTTCCTGATTTTTTAAAAAATTTCGTAATTTGGTTTTATACAAAAAAAATGATGTAATTTCTTCTATATAATCGGCTACAACATAGATACATACAGTATGGAAGGATTTTTCAATCCAAGCTAGATATATCCACTTCAAACCGGATTAACAGAAGTTCTTTAACCAGGACGGTGTCGGCGGCGGCAGCGCGGACAAGTCGCGCCAGCAGTGGGAGCAGTGGCAGCCGGCGAGCCCGGAGGCCGCGCAGACACCTCGCTCGCTGGTCCCCGCTACTTGCTTCCCGCCCGGACACTCCGCAGGCTTCGCTAGCTACAGGTTAGTGGATTTTATGATAATTTGTAGAGCTTGGTGTTTATTTCCTTCATATCGCGAACCCCTTGGAATACTGAATACCTATGTAAAACTTTTTTCTCGATTAAATTTTGTCAGTAAATTTTACTAATTTTTTTTCGGCACACTCCTGGCTCACCTCTCCCGCTTCCGTGGCTATACGTCTCTACGGTCGGACCTATATCAAGATATTTTTTATTTATTATAAACTATTTCGGTCGTAAAATCTTTGACCAGAATTTTCATCCTAGTATCCAAGCCCATTGCGCTATCGACTCTCACAAATAGTATTTCCAGGTCGGCCGACTCTGAATGTTATCGATTAGCTTCCTATTTAAAGATTTGGTAGTCGTGCAGTGGACAGTTTTAGGTAACTGATTAAAGTTTATCGGACTGTTCGGTCAGTTTGCACTGCATATTTGTGTCGTTACTAAATTCTACAAAAAATGTAACTCTGTTATTTAGAGTAGGCACACTTTTAAAGGGTCCTGAAACATTTTACTACTACCTCTAAAAATGTAAGCATATATATTATCAAGTTCGTTGGATATTCGTAAATCTAATCGTATAGCTGTTTGTTTTTAAAGTATTTAATACTGGGTACAGTAATTTTCTATAATAATATAAATAATAATCTATAATTTTATTTCAAGAAATCCTTCTTAACTTTAGTAAAACAGTTCAATCAATTATAGGTCTATTTTGCAATGGCAATGCGAACACTAGTACAACAGGTTGCGTAATGAAACGTTTAAAATAATATTTGTTACATTTCCAGCGAGAGCGCTCGTCCCGGCAGCTGGGCGGACGATACTCACGCGAACTGGGTGGACGAAGGCTCCCTGGATTGGGCCGATGTCCCCGGACGAGTGACTGACCTGGTCACATCGATGGTAAGTCACTTCTATGATAGAATAGATAGTCATTTCTATGATAGAAGATCGAACGTATTACTCTATTTTTGGCGTTAAAACGGCATCTTGTTTCTCAATTTTAACGTTTTAAGTTGTTCGTTGCCCGTTTAAAGACCGATCTATTGTGACTAAACCTTTCATGTACATGAACTCTGTAAATGAGGACTGTTCGCTTGAATTTGGTTGAACTAGGTATTTTAATCACTGAAGCCATTTTACAGAAGACCCTGACGATGTCCCCGGCGGATTTCTCCCGGGGCCCCGGCAATTTGCAGAGGACGCAAGAGCATTTCCTTCACGAAGGCAATGGCGTAAATGTAAGTATTGTTAATTGTATAATGTTACTGTTCATTGTCTTCGCCCATATACTATTAAATATAAAATGTAAATTCTTGTGATCCTTCTATTTTCCAATTTAGTTCCCTTTTTATGAATACGGTTTCTTGTTATTTTAGGATCCATTGAGGTCTAGAACATGATAGTTTTTAGTATATCGATCCTTGTCGGTACAAACACATCAGACCTCAGAACCGAGGTACCCCCGGGGCTGGTAACCACCCTTGTTTCTAAGTTTAATACACTTCACAACCAGAGCTTAGCAATATAATTTGACGAAGTAGATGTTTCTATCGCATTATGTTTACAGATGCAGCCGCCTTGGCCGCCGGAGCAGGCGTCCACGTCTATGATAAACAGTGCCCCTGCTAAGCCATACATGCGTAAGTGCTTTATATTTCCTATGAGTTTTACTTTCTATTAACGTGGTGTTCAGTATGCCGCTTCTCTTTCTGAAGATTGTTAGACCAACATATCTTCACCCAGTAATGTTTTCCTTAATGTTAATAACAAAAAATATGTATAAAATGAGTTCCTTACTTAGAAAACTTTGTTAGAATTAAAATAGCATAAAGCTTGTAGTAATTGTTTGTATGTTTGTCTTTGACCTAACCAGCGGAGCCGCGTCGCGGGTGCAAGTCGGAGCCGCTGCGCTGGAGCGGGCGCCTGCCGCCGCGCGGGACCGACGCCAGCAGCGGCTACTCCTCCAAGGTGTTTGTTGGGGGCTTACCCTGGGACATCACAGAGGACGACCTGCTCTACTCGTTGAGGAACTTCCAGCCCATACGGTGACTGGCCATCATTATAACAAATCTAAAACTATTTTTGAAGTTAGACAAAGCAGGGTAGATTTTTGCTAGGTAAAATAGTAGTTTAGTACTTGGGTTCTACAACGTCCGATTGGCCGTCGGTCATAACATACTTGGGTTTCCTTAAAGTTGCTATGTGCCTTTGAAAAGCATTTGCTAAAGCCTTTGAAATTCGAAGAAAAGTTTGTATCTTCAATTGATGGCTATTTCACGGAAAATGTATCGTTTCTTGCTGCGATACATGTAGCGACAAGTGATTTCCGTAAAGACTGAAGACTTCTAAATGACTAGATTCTGTATTGCAGTGTGGAGTGGCCCGGTCGTGAGGTTCGCGAGGGCCGGGAGGGCCCGTGTGGCGGCGAGCGGGGCGGCGGCGGGGAGCAGGTGTCGCCTCGCGGATATGCGTATGTGACGTTCGACAACGACCGGCGCGTGCGCAGCCTGCTGTCGGCCGCGCGCAGCGACGGCGGCAACTGGTACTACCGCGTCTCCTCCCGCAACATGCGTAACAAAGAGGTTATTATATTTTGATTAAATGTTAAATTACTTTTAACTTCATATTTTAGGCCGTAAGTAGTATCTTGTAACATTATCGTGAAATTTAAGGTGCAAGTGATCCCGTGGGCGGTGACGGACTCCAACTACGTGTGCGGGGGCTCGGTGCGTCTGGAGCCGGCGCGCACGGTGTTTGTCGGTGCGCTGCACGGCATGCTCGGTGCTTACGGGCTCGCGCTCATTATGAACGACCTGTTTGCCGGTGTAGTATACGCAGGTTAGTGACGCACGATTATAACTTTGTGTCTTAGTTTAAGACTAACTGATGTCGCAACATTACCAAGTTTTCGCGCTCCTTGCTACTCTAGGGCGCGAACACAAGTGGTCAATCTTATGGTTAGACAAGTATAAAAATATATTCGCTTGTGGTCCAGGTATCGACACTGACAAGAACAAGTACCCAATCGGGTCTGGCAGAGTGACGTTCAACAACGCGCACTCGTACCTGCGCGCCATCGCCGCTGCATACGTCGAGATTAATACAGACAAGTTCACAAAGATCGTGAGTACCAAACTTATTATTTTTTGTTAAAGTGCCGTCAAATTGTCTCCCAGGTAAGACTGTTAAAGTTTTCAGATTATCCTTAATCTGCAACCGTCCAGGTGTCGATTAAGGATAACTTCCCCCCCCCCCTAATTCCATTACGGAGACCGGGCTGTCGGAGTGTTACTAGGAGTGTTACTTCCCATATATGAATTTGAGAGTATCTTTTTTTTTGAACAGGAATGTGAAAAATATCCACGCTGTAATATTTAGATTTTCTTCTCAATACTCTACTATTGCAGGTACAAGTGGACCCGTATCTGGAAGACTCGATGTGCTCGGTGTGCAACCTGCAGCAGGGGCCCTACTTCTGCCGCGACCCCGTCTGCTTCAGGTACGTACTACTTTCATTAACCAGTAAACGTTCGACAACCACCTAAATTTATCAAGACCGTTTCCAGCCTTGTTCTTCTTATTTCCTTCGCATAGGAAAGAGATTGGGACTCCAAGACACTTCACTCGTATGTACAACTCGGGATTACTTTTTGCGCCCGTATTTTGAGGTTTAGATGGCTCTCACTGATGAAAATTGCTATTGCGCTCTCACTATTGCGTGACTATGCCGCTGTTAATTTAGTCTTTTGTGTCGTTTTTAGATACTTTTGCCGAGCGTGCTGGGCGTGGCAACACCGGAACGTGAACCACAAGCAGCTCATGCGCTGGTCCAAGAACAGCCAGAACGGAAGCTCGGGGCCGCGCCACGCGCTGCCGGCCTCCGCCCCTCACGCCGCACGCACACCCATCTCTCCTACGGGGCCCTCTCCGCCCCCAGCCCTCGCAGCCCCCGCCGCGCCCTTCGAGTCGGCACAGTGCGTGGAGCAGCCTGCCTACAATGGATACGCCGGCTCGTGTGACGGTGAGAAGTTTAGACTAGCTTTGTTGTTTATTCTGGTAGAGCATACTATTCTTTTGGTGTTTATTCTGGTAGAGCATACTATTCTTTTGGTGTTTATTCTGTTAGAGCATACTATTCTTCTTACTTGTTGTTCCTTGATATCAATACTTTTGTACAACAGTACAGATAGAAGTTATTTTAGTTCACACATCTTTACGTGTAACATTTTAAAGTAATCGAAACATGGCTAGTATTTCTGTTGCAATGATGTAGAGGCTCTTTAAATTCTAGATTTATGCGTATCATATTATAGCTTAAAAGGCTTGACCGATTTTAAGGCTTGACCGATTTTGGTAAGTTGGGTGTCATTGATTCGTATCCTTTCCCTAAGGGTCGGGGTTTTTTTAAGTTACTATATTTCAGCAGATTTAAATTGCTCATAAGAGGGTCCACCGCACAGAGCGGGAGCTACATTTTGAAACTGTTTCTTATCTAATAATTTTTTACTTGTAGGCACGCCGTCGCCCGATCCGAGCGAATACGAGATGCCCAGCGCTTTGCCCGCCCAGACACAATACGAGGCGCCCAAGTTAAATGAGGACAATTCCTGGAAGTAGATCCGGCCCTCCTAACCGTAGATAGGGGGCTCTACGTCCATTGTGATTATTTAGTTTGCATTTTTATAACTTTTAATGATGTATTCTTAAATAATTTTAAATTGCTCGTTTTCAAAGTTTTTGCAAGTTATTAATTAATTAGTTTTATTGATTATTCGAATGATGGAAAAATAGACAAAAAACCAATGGAAAGATGATTTTTAATCAATTAGTTTGAGGTTAGATTTAAATGGCAAAATTTTCATTCATTTTTAATTGTATAGTTGAATTTTTTTTTTGTTTTAAGCTGATTATATTTTTATTGTTAAAGTTGATTTTTAAAATAAATGTACTAAAAATCAACTTCAAATATTTTACTTAACTTTACTTGAATATCAAGTTTTATGTTATATATGTTACTCTCTATAATTTGCAGTAAAAAAATAGTCAACAAAAAACAAAAAGCGATGTTCGTATCTATAAGATTTTAATCTTTTTAAAGCTTGCCTAAGATGTTAAAAAATTTTATGGCTTTTAAATTGTATAATCAAGAGAATTTATAATAGGGTTTTTGTTTTTAAAACGACCAATTACCAATCGTATTTCTTATGAAAGTCTTTTTATAACCTTATTTTAAATGTTTTAACAGATTAAAATGGAATAAAGCTCTTAAATCTCAAAATTATTAAAACAAATAACTATATTTATTTGTACTTGTAAAACTCATGGTACTTGACAGAAATTTAAATAAGAAATGTTGATTTGACTAAAAATGTTATGGCTGAATAAAAAAAATAAATTGAGTATTGACTTTTTAATTAACACCTTCGTAAACTTCGTACTTAATATATTAAAACAAAGTATCTGAAACCGTTTTATAACTGAAAGATTGGGAGAAACAAGAGCGAGATGCCGCTGCGTAGTTTTATAGATCGGAAATTGCCAATCGGTGCGTCAAAACAATCTTTTATTGTTCTATCCTCTCGCCTCCCTTTATCCCTCCACCGCGTCACTCGTTCCTACTTCCGCTCCTCTCCAATCCATCAGTTACAAAATATTGTTTATCCAATTATAATCATTATTTCGTAAGAACGGCAGGAGATCCGACCGCATACTGGGCTGTCTGACCACATACTGGCTGGGGAATATCTAATGACTAATTATAAAATTACCAGTAGGCTGTAAGCAACTATGATAAATACTAAGTTTTATTAAAAAAAATATTCGACTTGCTCATACTCTAACAAATTTCTAACATACATTATTTCGTTACAAACACCGTAAATTGAAAATTTTAGCACCCGTCGTTTTGTAAAGGACACGAGTCCATTAATTATGACTTTTTAGGATTAATAACAATGTTTTTATGAGTGTACTACATTACAGAGGTAGACCTGCAACAATATCTGTTGCAAGAATGGGTTAGCTCGAACGGTGAAATACCACCATCTTAGGCGGGCGTGAAATAGAAGTATTTTGTATTTCCTCTGATAAGATGCGAGATGTCTAATTAGTCCTTTTCCCTTTCCCATTCATTTCTAATACGGAAAGGATGGGAAGGAAGAGAGGAACGGGGGAGGCGATAGATAGGAAAAGAAAATATCAATTGTACTGTTTCATTATAGTTTGTCCCCTCCTTTGCCATTAAAGGTAGGCAGCGCAACTGCGAGTACTCTGCTTGTTGCAGATGCCTATGGTTAACGGTCACTTAACATCAGATGAACCTGCCCGATCGTTTGCCATGTTTTTCCATAAAAAATGTTAATAAGCACAAATAGCTCGAGAGCGCTACTATGACCTTTACATAGTAGAAATTACAATAGATAAATTGTCTTAGATTTTAGGTAATTTAATGCGCGCTTGGCTCAGCAGCGAGCATTAACCCTTGCCTTAAATCAATTTTTGGAAAAAAATCGTAGAAATCTGAAATAAGTGGTACGAATTAGCGATTTCAAACGATTGCTGCTCGTGCAAACCAACGGCGAGGGAAAAGTAAACAGTTTCATTTGACAGATGTCGAAACGTACGTTTGGATTTATTTTTCTCGGGTAGAATCGAATGCGAGCGGTTAAACCCATTCTGTTTTAAATGTTCTATCGCTCGATCTCAAAAATAGCATTTCTAATATATTAGGTGCGCAACTAAGTTCTCGCTGTTTGTGTCAGTAGATGGCTCTAGCAGTAAGAGCTGGCCGATTTTGACATATCCAAAACGTCATGAACCAAGCTTAGACATATGGTAAACAAACCGTTGCGACACATGAGTGATT
>DWTW01001951.1:0-11756 GCA_018246275.1 Papilio slateri
AAATAATATTGTGTTATTTGTGACTATAAAAGGTTTAGGTGAAAAGAGGTCGAAGAACTAACAATTTACAAAGTTGTATCGTACCAAATGGAAATCAACAATCTCTGCTTGCCAATTTGATGAGTGGCTCTGTGACATTCTTAAGGCGATCACTGTGCTTATGTTTAGTTCAATACGTTTCCAACCTGACCTGAGTATCATTGAAATGTCCAACACAATTGTACACGCTGTATGGAATATTACGAATATATAACGTTTTCGAATAGAGTATACTCTGGGCCTCGAACAATTAGTGGCAAGATTGTTTCTATGCAGTACTACTACTTAAATATTCATATGAACTTGAATTGAACGCATTGACTCTGTTAAGGTTTTACATTTTGTTATATATCATAAATAATATTGAATTAAAACTTTGAACCAATATAGTATATTTCTAAAGTATGATTTCCACCCTAAGCTCCAATAATCCGATAGCTACGATGGCACCTAAGTCCTCTAAGTAAACGGATCTTTGCAACTTTTGCTCTTTTTTTTTATAAAATGACACAAGGTAGATATATAAAAAAAAATGTATAGAAAACATAAAAATCAATACATTGACGATTTGAGTTGACGTCGACGACGAGACAGATATTCTAAGGCCGAGATAAATAGAGGTTACTAAGCTATGGCTTATATAGCTTAGCCGAAGCCAGTACTTAGCGACTTTCTAAGCATAAGATTCACGTAAACAGTGCTTTAACTAAGTACTAATGCAAGGCTACAATACTTATGACAAGCAAACACTTCGCCTAGCACCAGTATTGATTTTTGAGGAATTGTTTATTATAAATTGGACGGCTCGGCTCAACAATGTCATGTTGTCAGTTGTCAGTGTGAATAGAGTGCGTTCAAATTTATATTTTACTGTGGAGTAAAATAATCTTCAAATATAATGTAGATAACTATTTATAATTGTTTATGTGGATATTTTTTGATTAAAATGAATATAAATTTATGTTTGACAAATAAATTAAGCGAATTCAGTTGTTTGTAATATAAAAATAATCTGATTAATTGCGAACGCTTCCGAAACCCCATAGACAAGTCCTACTTTGACTTAGCTCGAGCTAACGTTTATTTTAGATGGTTACGGGTACTTTGCTAAGCCAAGCCAAGGTTGTACTTTGACACGTTTGACTTATACTTATCAACGACTATTTATCTCGGCCTAAGTATTTTGCTATGAGACGGGATTTGTAGGGAAGACAAAAGCAACTGTCATTGCAGAATAATTTGGTTTTAAACAATAACCGGTCCATAAAAATAAAAAATGATGTAGTTGTCGATTTTTACTTTCGCACCACGCCTGTTAAGTGATGGTTAACTTATTTACCAATACTCTTCTCTATTTAATGGTTGAATCGGTTACCCCTTTGTTATTTGTCAATGTTTCCCATAAGAAAATATGACTATGTCGCCAAGACAAGCGATAGGTTTATAACATTCATCTACACATCTGTACGAACAGATTTCTAAACGCTTTTGTGTCAGCTTTACACAACGACGAACGTGACAGTTGCTTTGTCATGTTAAATAATAAAATACTGGAGAACCCCCAATTATTGGCACCTTAGGCTTAATGCGCGCTTAAACTTAAAAATTGACCGAGAATACATGAGAAGTAGCCGACATATTCAAGTTTTCAAGGCGATAGAATTATTGTTAATGAACCTACTAAACACATTATAAGTAAGTTTTTTTCGAATTGATATCTAAATAACAAAATTTTACCAATTATTGGCGTAGTTTACCCAATTATCGTCATAGGTAATACCAATTATTGGCATGCAGGATTTTAAGGTAAATTACTAAAAAAGAAGAAACGAACATTGGTAACCAAATAACCTTTATAAAAGCCCTATATTAAAAAAAATAGCTTGTACATCATCAATGTAGCTAAGTCATTGCTTTGATACATAATTGACTCAAAATTAACAATTAAGTCATTAAGAATTGTTTTCTAAACCTTAAATTTTCTTTTCTATCTAACTTAAGTGATCTTTATCTTTTCTTTTTTTTTCTTTCATCTAATTCAAATGCAAAATTTTCTCTATTTCATCATCAGTGTACAATATCATATTTGTGTATGTTGTCACATTAGCGCTTTTTTTCCATCCCAGTGTTCCCCCGGAATGTGGTAGATGTAAGGATATATCCATGGTATTTTGAGGTACCATAACTACACTTAGAAGTTTGTTTACTGCTTCATTTTTCCTTCATCATTTTAGCTTTATTATCTAATACTTTTATCTTTCTCTGTTTTTTTTTTCGTTTTAATCTCTTTTTTCCCTTTCTTCTATTCTTTTTTTAATATCAACCTCTATTTCTTCTTTTATTTCATTATTTTCGCTCTCTAGGACCCTCCGTTCAGCGAATGTCAGTACGTAAGGTGCTCTTTTTAATGTTTTTATACGTTTTCGTTCGAATATCTATTTCCACGTGAGATCTTATATACCTCACTTCCCGTAGAACTAATAGATGATGGAACTTATGTGTAAGAACGTATCACAATTATTATTATATATCACGCTGAAAATAAACCTCAAAAACAAAACCAACTTTGTAGGAGCCAATAAATTGGAAAATGGAAGTTTTACTGTACCATTTGTTGGCACCCGATTAAAATAAAGTAAACAATAAAATAAATTGAAAATGTATTCTTAGGCAGTTCGAATAATATGTAATGATTTAATTTGAAAATCAAGAGCATACAAAAACCACGTACAATATGCGGATTTCAAAAATCCATTACAATCACAGTAATCATGCCTGTGACAATGAAAAGCCGTGCGGTATTCGTTAATATAATTGGACCCCTACTTATAGATCCAAAGTTGACATTTAGTAAGATACCATACAAAACTACTGATGCACGATTAAGATTCTGCAAACGGAAATTCGGTATTACGATCAGCTGTAAATAAAAGAGTGAATTACGCACCACTCATTGTTAGCTATCAGTGATTATAACACGTAACGTGTACTTTCGTAAACAATATTTTTGCACTCTACAACTTCACGTAACAACTATAATGTCCGTCGCTTGGAGAATTAATTAACTATGCTATTATTTCGACTAGCTTGCCTGCGGTCTGTGTTTTGAGTAACGCACAGCGTTTGGACACAGCACTTGGAAGAAAGAGAGTAAACTTTAAATGTAGGTGATTATATCCAGTTCTTTTATTTACAGCAATTTTAAAAACCTAAAAACCAAGGTACACCAGATGTATTCTTCTACTTCAACATATTGTAATAGTTTATTGACAATATTGCATCAGTTCATAACACTGTAAACCACATAAAAATCTTAGATATATATTATATAATATATATAATACATAAAAGTCTTGTTTTCTTATCATTTTTACTTTGTTTCCAAGAATCGTATTTGATATGAAAATATAATTTGATAGTTTTTTATTAGTTGCTGTTGTGTTCATACTAAATTATCCGGCTATTGTGAAAACGCGATTTCAAACTTTGCGTCTGCGCATTTAAATTACCTCTGTAAAAACCAGATCTATATAGTTTATGCCCAAGAGCAAGTTAATCAATGTCAAAGATATTCAAAGAACACAGAACAGAAAACAGTCTTCTTTGAAAAGTGATGGTTAATGAATCTTACGTGTTTTTTTTTTGGTGATTTCAATGTAGGTTCCGTGGTTGGGCGTTTATTAGTAATCTTTTACCGTACCTAAAAACCGCTTTTACGTAATTTAACCCTGAGAACAGACAAATATAGTACTTTTCACTTTTCATCAACATTACTATTTTCAAAATATGATAGAGGGTTAGTCAAGGGAGTCATCTAAGCAGAAAAGAAATCCAACTTTTGTGTTTTTTTAAAACATTGAAAAAAAGTTTCTCGACTTGGTATTACACCCAGTGGCATAACATCTACGTACGTAGTCAACCTACTATCCTTGCCTATGTTGTCGCCATACCCTGCGAAATGCAGCAAAGTTCGAACTGTTACTTAAATAAAACATTGTATACAAACCCAGCATTGTATACAATCAGGGTCTACGACCAGTGTTTCCCAAACTAATAAACGGAACTCATAAGAAAACGTGGAAATAACTGAGCGTGTCTTTATTACATTTTTTTGCTCGACCAAAACTCCAAAACAATGGTTTAAAATTATTGCAAGGAAGATTAATAATAAATGATCCCAGCGTAAGAACTTGAAGCTATTCATTAATGTTATAAAAAAACCGGATAATACAAAGTATATAATCCAACTTCAAAATACTATTACACTGCCACATTGTTGTGTTTTTATGAACAAGAATGTTACTAAATTTTTTGATAGCACACAAAGTTGCATAAAGCTAAAAATCATACTTGTACTTAAACTTAATAAAGATCTCTTTTGTAATGGTTGCATTGTATCAATAAGTCAATCCAGTCGGCTCCCAATAAAGGCGCACCGCAAAGGCATTTGGCTCCTAATAAAATTGTAGATATCTCTGTTCAAGCCATTAGCTTTAAAAAGGGTAAAAGGTAATATTTAATATCAATGATGTATTTACGAAAATTGCTCAGACCATTTCGGCTAAGCAATTTTTCTTAATTCATAGACTAATTTGCTTTAAAGAAATTCTTTGAATATGTACTAGAAAAAGTACGCTAGTAGTATATAAAGTTTTAAATGTATATAAAGCATCCTTAACACATGTTTGTTTTGAAAACAACATCCAGCGTGATATATGGTGAATGGCGCGGCTAAAGTTATTGACAGTGTCGCCTTATGTGAGTACGCTATGCCTCTTGTCTTGCGACAAGCGCGGTATCAACAGTATACACATACATTCAAAGATTTAATATAAATAAGCCCTTATATACATTTGACTAAGATATATTAGCCGTAGATCAAGATTCATTAATGAATAAATTGCATTTAAATATACATTGAAGGTAGTGCCAATCAAATCTGTGTAAAGCTAATTGCTAATTTTTACCGTGTTTGGATTGTATTTGTTCTTTTGGAAATCTTAGTTTGCAGAATTAAATATAATTTTGTAGACTTAAGAAAGGAGGAGGAGGAGGAGATTTTGTAATGACCGTAATATTTGGTGAATGTTTATTTAAAATTTGATATTTTATTGTATTAAAACACTTTGTTAGAGCTTTTGTAAGTTAATTATTTTGGCTAGATAATTTAACTATAGCCGAATGTTGAGGAATGTTAACTACACTCCGTCACGCTATGAGCCTGCCACAATTGTACCACTCACTCTTATGCAAAAAAGTGTATTTTTTATTAGGTAATTAATTTTAAATTAGAATCATTAAGCCATTACACATATAAAACCTTGAGAGGTTAAGAGGCGTAAGCGCCTGTTAAAAACTAGGGTAAGCAGTCATTTGCATATGTATAGATTTACATATGAAATATATCATAAATAAATCTATTATTTATGATATCTTTTATCAATTACATTTTCGTTGTTCTCTTATGAAAAGGTGATTCGAACAGCAACGTACCCCAAATTTATTGTACTATTTACCGAGAATACTAAGGTCAGATAATGTTTGTACCAATCCAGGTTCTCGCGGTTTGGAGGCGAACATCGAGTGTTTACAAACAAAAAAATCTTCAAAGTAGTTGGAGATTTTTTATTGAATGTTTACGTCATGTTTATCACAAATATCGTATAAGCATCATACGTGCTATTTCAAAAAATATATAAACGCTAATCCAAATAATTATAATAAATGTAAAAAAAATAAACGGTAATGTTATCGAAAACATTTCTTGCAACATGTACATATGTAAAGCCGTTAACGAATTAAGAAGCGGACCGGCCCGAGCCCGTGTCACGGGGACCTTGATTGATGCAACCTGTTACATCTTCATACGTGACAAACACTGCGATACATCAACATTGTATGGTGACCATACCGAACACAGTAAGCACGAGTTTAAAGTTGATGGACGATCATCGAGCTTATTGTTTTCGCGTTATTAATTGTCTGAAGTATATATACATTGAGCTCGCGTTTCGGATGTTTTCGTGTGTCAAATGTTTACGCATGGCCACTGGCCGGCGGTGAACTATCAAGAGCCTTGCAACAAGGTTGTATTGGCGCGATCGCGTCGTGAGCCGCATCCGTAATAGCCTTGCGGAATACATGTAGGTATTTATGGGCACATTATAATTACAGTGATTACAATATTCTGGCCATCTTACCACATTACTTATTCATGTTCATGTTAGTTCACTGACATGCCCCCACAGGTAAACTGTGCACGCTCACAGCTAAATGTGCATTCAAAAGAATTAATATTTTAATTATAAACATTTCACTACTTTTAACTAAGTTAAGTTGCTAATTTACATTGTGAATTATTATGTACGATGTGAGGTGTCCCAAGACCGTGCAAAATCGAGATCTGTAATTTCTGCGGCGCCATTTGAATGTCGGTCATTAATCAATTTATAATCTTTTAATGTATATAAATTAAACAGAATTAAGCTTGCGACGTTAAGTTTACGAACTGTAAAATAGATTCTTACAACAACAAAAAAACTGTTTTTAATCGGCGCATACCTCTCGTGACCGGAGTGTGACCTCCGTTAATTCAACCCTAATTAAAATATTTTGCTTTTAAATTAGTGTATTATATTTATACTTCCCTGTTATTATCAGATGATCGTCATGAGACATGTTTGCTAAAAACGAAAATACCTTCAAAATGTTGTTCAATGTATCTACTTTAATTTTTTTTTGAAACTTGATGTTTGCACACCATCATTATCAAGGTTCTATTTACAGTCGTCTTATTGGTATTACAGTTTATTTACCATTGGTACATATGATTATATTTACACATAAACTGTTTTTAATGTGTTTCTCATTATATAGCGGTTCGATTATTAGTAATGCCTAATATTATAATTATAATTATTTTTGCACGTCTAGGGAGGTTTTCTTTATGCACCTATCTTAACATTACATTCATATTTCTTTCTTCGAATACAGTAGCATCTTAATTCTAAGGCTACCTTATTTTAATAAATATATAATGTGTTGTTTTTATTAAGAAAGGTATTACAAATATACTATAAATCTACATTTGTATTAATGTAACTTGATACTGATAAAACATTGTTTGGCATAAACTAATCCGTGTTGTTTTAAAATGCATTACAAAGCTATTTTTTAAATTTTGGTCCTTTTTTGGTCCCTTCTAACTGAAATGAAATGTGTATAAGTGACACCAACCATACATTGACCCTAAAGGTACGATCGTTAGTGCAATCCAAGTTATTGAACCCACGTTTGCAGACAGTGACCAAACACTCACAAGAAACGGGGCCAAAGGCACTTACGTTACGTTACTTATGTAACTCTAGCTGGTAGCTACCACATTCGTTGTTGTTAGTTTGCTCTGTATCTCAATAAAAAGTAAGCATACTGTTCCAACATTATAGAGCATCATCACCACAGAGAAAAGAACAACTATGATTATTATTTTTAGACATTTCTCTAAAGTGTTTTTATTTTATTTCTTTCAAAAGTGATTAATTCAGTATTAAAGTGTAACGTACACTCACTCACTCACTTCATTAAAAAATAGTTAAAAAAGCCCTTTTTGGGAAATGCAATTACAAATAGATACTTAGTATTATAAATGAATAAATGTTTAAATCGGTCGCCATCTTTTAAACCTCATCTCATCCTCATCATAGATCTCATACAGTCAATTTCCAATTCACTTACTGGTAGAAAAATAAAATAAAATATTCCCTTTGTGACATATTGAGATAACTAGTACTACTAATACTTAGTACTTAGTACTATCTAATACTTGAAAATAAATGGATATACTGGTAAACTTGATAAATATGGATTTACTATGACAGTTCACATATAATTTAAATAAACTCAAATATACATCATGTTTTGTTTACTATTATGATGTACATATTTTATACAACTCTGTTGGCTACACAACAGAAACCACAAAACTTAAAGCAACATATTAATTCCTACATTATTAATTGCTTAAACCATTCTATATCAATTTAACGTTTTAAAAGTGGTGGTTAATGAGGTAATTGATTAATAATTAGGATTAAACATTATAAGAACAATGATTAAAATAAGGACGTGGACACGATATCGTGTATTATTTTATGAATGAAATTGAAATGGTTGATTTGTAAATCATTTAATAAGTTACCCACCACGCGCTCATGTTACTTATTGTAGAGTAGGACCATTATCCTCTTTTCCTGGTTGCATTCATCTAGCAGCTCACTTTAAGGCTAATGCTAGCATTTCCATGAGAGACGGAAGAGTGTGTGTCATGTATTTAGTGTTGCAAGAAATATTGCGGTGACCAAAAGATACAAGCTGCTAAGTATTAGAAGTCTTAAAATAATGGCGGGTGTTGTTGTATTTATTCGTATATTCCAAGATATATATCTTATAATTTAATCAATTTAAAAATTAATGTCCTTGTTACTTATAAAATTATAATGTGGTCTTGTGTTATGATTTTTTTTTGCGGAGGCCAGACTTGTTGAGAGTTACGGCCTGTTACGTGCACAAAACTTGTTTGAACGTCCATCGAGGACAGACTGGAAATCGAAGCCGGCAACCCTGTAGCGGCGCCAGTAGTGAGCACAATTCTCGGCACAGTTTCGCCGATACCCCGTTAGACGACACGACCGTTTAGATGGCATCATTCAAAAACTGAAAATTTGAGACCAATAATAAAAATAATATATCAGTTTTAAAATATCCTTTGGTTTCCAAGAACTGTAAAATTACTCTAACAATTTTACTAACAAATATCGAATCAAAACCGTAAAGTAAAACCAATATATTAATTTGATCTTTGACTCTGACAATCTGACTTTGTAAGTACAGAAATTTAGGAATCTTGCTTTTATAAATAATCTGCTTTTTAGGATTTCAAAGCTACCTCAAATTTTATTTAAGAATAAACCCAAATTACAATTTGCAAATTAGGCAGCAGCCTACAAATTATGTAGGTGTTCGAGTTTGATAGCGCCGAAGTGTAGCACATTGTGTAACCTTTTTTTGATTAAAAGTATCTTTCTGGGTTCTTTACCTAACTTCTGTCTGCCCAGTAGAATTGTAAAAAAATTATCATGTCACAATGTTAAACTTTGTTATAATTTAGAATATTTCCATGTTATAAAATATTTAAACAGTGAAAAGGTATAACTTTATTTTTGTACCGTATTGTCATAGTACAAATGTAAGTTTCTACTCGTTGTTTGCAAATTGACAGAGTATATTTGTACAATTTGCACGCTGACATTAATATGTATGACCTATATTTGTGACTTTTACTTGGCTAACTTTTTACAGTTATCATTATTACTATTGACTGATTTTTGTGTGATTTATTGCTGTAGACTTACATTTGAAGGGTAAGCGAGTACATTAAGGTATCTTAGTAATTATACAAACATCAAATATACAAGGGCGTTATCAAAACTAACTTTACAACGGTGTCGTTAATTGATGAATAGTTACAAAACAAAGAGAACACAGATTTCTTATGTCCGTCATTGAGCTATTGCTATTTGAATAAGTGCGATAAGTCAATTAGGACACATATGTACGTAGCACTGTAAAACGAAGGTGTTACACCAAACATCGGGGGAAAGGTGGACGCAACCTTTAGATTAGATGGAATCGCTGGCACCGGGCTTGTTTATAAATAGCAGCAATTACTAACGCACTCACACTGAAACTATCGTCCACATAAACGGTACCTTAAACAAGTTTGTGACTCGGCAGAGACGAATGAGTACTCGCGAGCGCCACTTATCGGCATTTCGCGGACCTACTTTCCAGCAAAAACTCAATCGCCGTTTCGTACGTCGCACTGTTGGCACCTTCCTTATCACTCTTTATTTGTCCTCAAGTAGGTATATCACAGTTAATCTTCTTAATGTCAGTTGCGTTCTATCGAACAATAGGCCGTAACCGCTATTCAATGGGCTCTGTTCAAATAACATCATCGGTGTCGACTCTATAGAATTAGGATTGATATAACGACAATGTACAACTTGCATTAAAGTGTCTCCATCAATTTGGCTTATGTGAATCGTAAACTCGGATTCGTTATACACATGGTGTTTATGTGAGTATATAACAAGTCGTTGCCTCCAAGGCGTGTATACAATAATGACTAATGTACGTCAGACAGCTCAATTGTTGTATGATTGCCGACTGCAGTTTTCCTCCACATCTTTCTGTTAAGTTTTTTATAATTGATTTGACACAAGATTATCCTTCGTAACTTTGTCGTGACAAAGATATTAAACATCGTGGTTATGAAATAAAACAGGCATTTTACATTTCATTATCACGATACGTCAATAAAGATAACAGAAAAAAGGGTTAAATAAAAGACACAATATTATTCTTTCCTTCCTTACTAATATTATAAAGGGAAAAGATTTTATTTTTTTGTTTGTTTCGGGTGAACTCAAAAAGTACTGAACCGGTGTTAAAAATTCTTTCACCAATGGAAAACTCTTCTATGAGCGAGTCCCTAAGTAACAGAAAAAAGTATATTTTTTATTTGTCTATTTATCTACCTGAGCGAAGCTGGGGCCAATCGCTAGTGTCCTAATCGCTGTTCCTGTCGTGTTGCGGTGATCAGTTAACCTTAGGCGACCCGTTGCTTTGCCCCCTTCTGCTATAAAAGAAAAGAACTGAACGTTTAAATACGGTATTTATGATGACGAAGCTTATACTTTTTAAAGTTAAATATTGTTATAGGTGTAAATGTAGTTTGAGATCTTGTGTTTCGTACATCCATGCTCTATATGTGAATTAATTTTAAATGTTTTGCTTCAACACTTTCACGTATGTTCACTTATAGGTTTATGTAGAAAATTATTTAAATTTATAAAGCAGTATAGAACGTGAAGTGAATGTATCCCATTACATTTTTCTGCATGATTACAATTTATAATCCCTGTAGGAACGGGTGTGATTTTAGGTAATATTTATAATGCTTTAGTCGTGTCTGTTCGCAATGTGTGCACACGCGAACTTAGTTTATACTCACTAGCAATAACGGGAAGCCCAATATGAATGTAAACTACAAAAACAATCTTGATCGATATTCGGTAATTAGTACATAATAGCGGCCATTGATTTACAGTTATTACAGTCTTTGTTATTTTTTTTTATCAATAGTTAATTTAAAATACCGTTACCGGGGTGTGTAGTGTAGACCTTTGTATTCATTGGGACAGTGACAAAATAATGTGTACAATACATTTCTAATGGCATAATTTCTAACGTTATCAATTGTTACTGGCACAATCATTGTTCTAGGCTGTGACTAAATATATTTCTCCATTTACATATGGCGATAACTTTTTTTCACTCGATAGCGGTATATTCTCAATTGAACCAGTGTTCCAGTTATAACAGGAAAATACTTGATAAAAAATCTACGACATATCCTATCGTTTCGGAGAATTTCGCATACTTATCTTTGTTCAATATACAATTTTTGGAAATGCAAATACATAGATTGAAAAACAATCACCAAATTCAAAATATTTATTATTTCTTTACATAAAGAACAACACAGAAGTAGAAGAGAAAATACATATTTTCTCTTTTACTTCTGTGCCACTGATAGCTGATAAACATTATTTTCGCAAAATGAAAAACTATTTTTTTACTTTACTTAACAACAG
>DWTW01001952.1:0-11750 GCA_018246275.1 Papilio slateri
TGGCTAAGAAATAACGTTTAATTTATTTATGAGCCTCCCGCCGAGCGAGCGAGCCCTGCGCGCCGCCACAGGGCCACGTAGGGGCTCCGACTGGTTATGTAAGCGGAAGGCTGGATCGATGAGAGCCCAATCCTCGATCACTCAGTTATGTAGACTTCTCGCAATTATTAAATGAATTTAAGCCAACAAAAATAAAAGTGTTTATTTGAAAAATATTGGATCAATCTTGATAGTCTTTTTAGAGACTGACTGACTGTTGTCTCCTTTTAAAAAATACAGGCTTATTTTTTCAATATTAAACTTGCCTAAGCAATGTATACTGAGCGCCCCTGGCAAGACGAGCCGAAGGCACTACCTCCTATTTCTTAGGGCCTACGCACACCGCGGACGGAGGGGCAAAGTATTTTTATTTTTACTAAATGACATTGACAAATGAGTAATACGACATAAATTCCAAAACCATGCATATAACCTCAACAAATATTTTGGTGGCGGTAATAAGCGATATTCAGGAATACAGTTTTATTGGTAATTATATAAATACAAACGAACTAGACTACTGATACTGTTGCTACGACTTTCAACACGGTATTGGCCTAATTATGTATTTACGTTATTCTAAAGAAATTGGTCTGTGAATACACGTACTATAAAATAGCATTGTCATTGCATCCAAGGGTGGTGAGTTCACCTCCGAGCGCGTCGGTCACCACCACCCACTACACAGTCACTGTCTAGAATAAGTCTTCATGAAAAGTGATAGATACTAAAAATATGATTAGCTGCGTTTACACAGTAAATGTGAAGTGGGCGATGGCTGGTTTTTAAAATATCCATATTTAACATTTTGTAATTTTGCATTCGGCGCGTAATACAGTTAAGACGTACACGACTATAACCGATGGCTGTACAACACATTACCTTTGCCTTTTTTCTCAAAATATTGATGACGTTTTCATAAAAAAATAACATAAACAACAATGCATTGTAAATGATATCGCTATAGCTTAATCTACTTTTCCTCCATAAAATCTTTACTATTTAGATTTTTTTGTATTTTTTAATTTATTGATTGTTTGTATTTTATATTTACCGTTACATCGACTTTTACAATATCGATTTTATAAGGGGAGATGGCCAATGCAGAATGACATATATGACGCCATGTTGGAAATGTACGTAACTTATGTTATTTAATCTAATATATTTTCAACAAATTTTATTAAAAAAAAACTTTGGAAACTAACTATGCCAAATATTATTCGCCTCCGATTTCGCATTACTCTTAAAAAAAGTCTGTGGAATGAAATCCCTTCGCGTATTTATATATAGATAAGACATGCATATTTAAGTAGAAAATAGCCGAGAATTTCAAAGATTTGTAATCCGATGTCGTTAAAAGCATATTTTTGTGCGCTGGCTTAACCTTATGATATAGACAAAATAATGTACTACGAAACTGTATGTCTTAAAAAGTAAATCTATAAAAAGTCTGCGATGGGATATATCTATCTTTTAAGGATAGCTTACAATACCTATTCTAAAATCTAAAAAATGCTCGCTTACAATGCGTTAATTGGAAAGCTATTTAAAACGATATAGTATTAATCCTTAACAAATAGGGTCTCTAGTTCAGACACAAGTTTAGTCCGGTTCTCATCGGCAGTAGCCCGAAAAACATTAGCGCGGGCCGTGTATAGTGCATCACCTGTGCTATCGTCTGCATAACAATGGATGTTGCTTATTTGCAGCATGTCATTGATATGCAGAAGAAACAGGGTAGGCGACAGTACACAGCCCTGTGGGACACCAGCATTAATTGGTTTGGGGTCTGAGCATGCACCGTCGACAACGACCTTGATGCTCCTTTGATTATTCCACGATATAAACTTGTTCGTTCGCTATACAAGCCACTGTAACATAATTTCATGTGTATGTTACTTCTTGGTGTTCACTTTCTATTAATGATATCGACCATATTGAGCAGTCAATGGCCTACTAAATCCAATAGAGGTAACGTAACTCTAAATACTACGCAGATATATATCGTGCACATAGTATTTCACAATTTAATTATGTCGTTTAATATTAAAGAGGATTTTAGGTACACGGGTAGCGCGACTAAATATTTCCGTTAGAAATTGGGCTAAATATTTGTTGACAATAAAAAAAATCTATGGTTTTGGAGTTGTGGTGCTAAAGTTGCGTTATATTGCACTCCGTTCTACACCTTTATAATGTTTTCCTAGCTTCATACTAAGTATTTAATATTATCTATAGTTTAATAACATCGTGTTGTTGATTTATACTCTTTTTCTTTTGTTCCGATTTTTTTTTGTGTTTCTGTCAGTTGACGAGGCAGTGTAAGTGATGCATCAAGATGGACCGAAGATCTCTTCAACATCATGCAGTGATCGGGTGAACGGATCCAGGATTGTGATTTAGGGGGTTGACCCACTTAAGCGAAGATTTAAGCACAGTAAAAAGTAATTCTGTGAGAGATGATGATAGCGATAGTTTGTATTGCTACAAAATATTTGTTTAAATAAATATAATAAATCTATGAAATGTTTTGGTTGGAGATTTTTAAAAATGTTTAAAATTTCTTACCAAAGCCCCACCGATGATGCAGGAACATAAAACCAATTGCACAATAGACATTTCGATCAAAATTGTACACTTCTGTACTCGTCTGAATCTGGAACAAGCCTTATATACTTATACAATATTATTACATGTTTCAAAAATGACACTAACAATGCAATTATATCATTATTAATAAATGTTTGTCTATTATATTTTTTATCTCTATTTATGATTATTATCTTTTGTTACTATAATCTGTATAATAATATGAGGCATATTTAAATATCAATTTAGATTTTATCGGATGTAATGATCATTATCAATGATTCACAGCTTCCTAAAACGACATAATGAGTTAGTCACAGGGTATATTATAAACACGATATATACGTTACCCGTATTTACGTTTAATCCAATGTCTATCTTTGATCCGAAGCTACACAGGCGGTTTCTAAAAGTACTCTTTATTCAGAGTATTTTCGATATTGTAACCGACTTGAATTAGAATTATTATTCTAATTCAAGTCGAGGTTACTTTATCGAAGGCAAGCGATCTTTTATTTTACTATCAATAGGAAAATCTTCGAAAGATATACTTTATTTTTCTATTTCTTGGGTTGTAAGATAGAGTGACATAGAATTGCATCAACTATAGACCAGCTTTGTTGTCAATTTCGAGTGCGGTAGAAGTGCCTTTGAGATCTATGAAGCATTATATTTCTAAGGCAATGGTGGCGATCGCCTTCCAAACCGGCAGTACAGCATTAACGAGTCGATCAAGTCTCCATCCTGCATTCGATACGTAAGAGTTCTTGAGTTAAGTTTTTTGGTCACATTAAAGTCCGATGATCTTATCCATTGGTACTTACAAGCTTGTCACTTCAAACCATACGAATGCACGACTCATTGGCTCACTGACTTTTCTATCGTAAGAATGTAAAGCATAATAATAAGTGGAACTTCATAAAAAATCTGCTACATTTTTATGGTATAAGGTGGAAAACGAAGATTCATCTGAACGCTACTTATAAGCATCTGCAAGAGGCAGGAGAATTATATACGTGTTATCAGCCTTAACGTAGGAAAGAGAAAAAGGTACGTAAACAAAATGAAAAGAAACAGAGGATAAGATGGGAATTGGTTTCCGGTCACTTCTTAAATAACTCTACAAACGCCTTGACCTACGGCAGTTACGGCGTACTGACATTATTCTTTCACTTTTGTAACCATATATCTTTGGCATTCATGATCGTCGGTTATGGGTACTATAATGCTTTCTTGAATATATCACTGATTTTGGCGACTTAAGTATGTTTTGTTAATACAAAAGTGTGGTACTGGAGATGGTTGTATTAGGAAAATTGTGTTACTACTAGTTTGTCACTCAAATGGAAAATAAGACCAAAACCTTTTTGTTAACGTCATGTAATAGTAGATCATTTACAACAACAAATGTACTGTTTTTCTGCATTTTACAGTCGATAAAATTGCAGGTAATTTGTCTTCGAGCTGATGCTTGACGGTAATTACTATGAGCCAGAGAACTACGTAACGTAAACTACGTTGTCTTGTACGTTGTATTAAAAATAAAACAAGAAACGATTCAATTCGGACTGGTTTTCAAAGTGCCTCTAAACTAATGCCATTCCTTGATTGTATAAATAAATATGCGCTCACGCCCGTAACCCAGAGGGGTAGGCAGAGATCACGGATTTCGGCGCGATCCTGGCCCACTTCTCTCCATTCATCTACATACATCTTTGATTGTATTTGAGGCCAAATATCTGCACGAATTTATGTCATTGTTAAAGAACTTTTTTATAATATTAATTTAAGCTGGTTGACCTTAGCTCTCGACAGATGGTATAAGCTTCGTAGGTAGGTGAGGGCTTAGTAATTCTATGACGAAAATTTATTTTAGTCGATTATTAAATGATTAAATATATGTAACAAATTTTAATATTTCAAACAAAAATAAAATCTAAATGACTAAATATTAAGGGAAAAAGAAGATATCTGGGTTTTCTTTATAAATACATTTCGTCACGTGGAATGATGCCTCGCAGACGTCTTTGTATGAATCCGCTGTAAATATAATTATTAAAAATTAACAATATAAATTAATCATTTACTAGAAAATATAAGAACTATCATAGCTTATAAAACTATATAACTTAAATCGCTTCGCGACTTGTCACAGGAATATTTGCGTGTGGTTATTGAAAAAAATCACAAATATTCGTCGCGTGCACAGTACAGGAAAAATGACTCACCATGCTTCGCCATGCTAATTACATTTGGGTTATGCTAAATTTGATGAAAGGTGAATAGTATAATTTATTTATTTATAAATTTAATTACGTAAAATCACCTCACTTCAAAAAACATCTATTAAGATTGGGTGACCAGTGGGATAAATCTGGGAGCCTTTAAAGTGAATAAACTAGCGCTTGATCACAATTCCACCTGATGTGAAGTGGTGATGTGGTCGAAAGGTGGTACGCTTTAGCAGCCTATTCACTCTTCTCTTGAAGGTACAAACATCATAATCAGAAGGAAACACTGACCCCACCAACTTATTCAAATCTAGCTTGCTGTTGGGTGGTTTTATATATATATAATATATGTAATTTAATTAGATAACGATATTATGTAATTGCAATATAAAACCGATGAAGTATAATGTGATCCAGAATAGGTTGTGAAAAATACTTACAGACTTTTCTGCAAGCAGTTATTGCAGCCTTCGTAGGTTCTTTAATTTCATCTGGTAAAAGCATGTCGGCTTGTTTAATCGCTGCTTCGTAATTTAGTTTTCCGTTTTTCATCTGTTACTTCGATGATTTGTAACATACAATAAAAATAATAACGATAACATTAAGATAAAAGTTAACTAAGTTAATGTTAAAAGTTTTGACATTTAAGGCAATTTTTTTACATTGAAAAACAATAATTATTCTTTGTTAGCGTAGAGAATCGAAGGAAAATCCCGCGTAATTTTTGATGAGCTCGTTTTTCGGAGATGACATGGCAACTTTATTTACTTCCGTGTATTTTTTGTTTTGTATACGTAAAATAGAACTTAAAATCAATCATTGAAAAATGAAATGAAAATGAAAAATCTATTGAATTAATTGCTAATTTGACTGTTCTTTATTTAATTCCTTGACTGATAAGTCTTATATGATTTAATATATTTGAACTGGGCATACCGTATTCGCCATTTTCATAATACACGCTATGTAGCACATAACTTCCTTTTCTTCGATGAAGACTCCGTCATTGAGAGGATCGATTTTTTCTAAATTAAAGAAAATTATTAAAAAATAATAATATTTGCAAAAAAATATTTGTTACCCAAGATTTTAAAGGTCTAAAGCATCTGAATTAATACATACATTTAATTTAAAATACAACGGGATAGTTAGTTTTTCATGTCACTTACCGTCCTCAACATTATTTTTAGGTTGACACGATTTCCTCATCATTTTACCTGTTGATTTTATCTGTTTCATTGTCATCTGGAAATGTATAAAATAAAACAATAATTTTAGTCTCATGTAGTGACAACACAATCAGGGTGTTGTCTTGGACGCAAGTGAAAGAGTACGACCTGCATAAAATGCAAGATTTCAAATGCAAAACCTAGCGTAGCTTCATAAGACTTCGAGTGATTTTTGCTCACAATTGAAAGAACGTTAAATTGAAGCGCCAATAGCCTAATGGTTAAAGGTACGGACCCCGAAACATGTACAACATGGTCGTGGGTTCGAATCTCGCCGTTCGACAATTGTCGTGAACTATGTCCAACCAAGTTGAAAAGTTGTTTGGACATGGTTAAAAGAAATATTAGTAAATTATTTCGATAATCTACTAATATTTCATATATATATGCCCGAGGAGGGTTGGCGTTAGGCAGGCGGCCGACCGTAAAAAAACTATAGCCAAAACCTCATTAAAGTATGGACTTCGGTCGTACTGTGCCGATCCCGTATAAAGTGGGAAAAAGTCAGAAAGAAAAAAAACTGAATGAAAGTTGAATTATAATTAAATGGCATGTTTATGACCACCGTCAAACTGACAGGCCACAAGTCTTTTGTTAAAAAGAAGAATCTTAGATTGGTGGGATATTTCCAGTAATGTACTTCTAAAGATTGATGACTGAATTTTTTTTTATTTTTGTTCATTGTTAATTGAATTTCATCTTTTCACATGTGTGAAATAGTTTCATAAAGTTTAAAACGCGAATTTCAAAATTAGATATAGTATTTAGTACTTACAGCTTCACAAATCGTTACAACGACTAAAAATTTTGCCAGCGAAGTCAAAATAGACATGGCCTCTGGTAATCTGAAGACTTTGGAATGAAAATTCCTCCTTTATATGGAGCTTAATAATTAATTAATGACTAACGTTTAACAGTTTTGAAAGTGAAATTGGTAACCATCAAAATTGAAGATAATAGAGACATTTTCAAATATAATTTTAGCACTGAAAAATAGACGCAGCGTCTGGGTCGAAGAAGGTTCTCGTCACATCAGGTCTGTATTATCTGTGATCATTTAAAGAAATTGTACTAACGTGGTACTTTTACAATTCTAGTTAACTATAGTATAAAACGTGCCATAGATGTAATAGATGTTGAGAAATTAGATCATCCGCTTCCAAAGCTAACTGCCCACTGTACGATTTATAACACCAAAAGAAACATTACCCTCCTGACAGTCGGGCAAATAGGCTATTTAATAAAAACACTGTTGCTAAGCACGATGAAGTAAGTTGCAGTCGTGGCTTTGTTAGTTTTTTAAATGCCGACTAATTTGTTACCATTGATGAATACTATTTGTCATCAGTTCAATTATTATTAATTAAGAAAGAGACGGTCTCGCAATAGGCCAAACTAATATTAGATTAAAATGAATGTATCTTGGTCGTATGAGGGTCTGGGTTAATATTTTCTACAAAGTTCTTTAATATTGTTATAGGATTTATTTTATATTTATACTGATAAATGACTTTTACCGACAGCAGTATAAATTAATATGATTTTATTTAATTATTTTTACGCTTTGATATTTGCTTTGCTTTGGTCAATAAAGTTAAACTGTACACAATAAGAATTATGGTCACTCTACAAATGATTGCTTAGAATCATTGGCTGATGATTCGTAATTGACAGGTTGTATCGTTAGTAGTAAATAACTTGCGAACAAACTGTATCTTTTGTTTCATATATTGGACAAAATTTTCGTTTTTTTTAATTGGCTACCAGCGGTCGGCCTTGGCTTCGCATGGGTTATTAACAAAAAATCATAAATTATATCGTCTATGTTAATTAGGGACAATGTAGGATTCTAATGGTGAAAGAATTTTTTAAATCGGTCCAGTAGTTTCAGAGCCTATTCATTTCAAACAAACATAAAATCTTTCCTATTTATAATATTAGTATAGATTTTATCAATATTGTAACTGTAGTCATATTTGTACCTCAAGTTTCTCCTCGAGCCGATTTATATTATAAATAGGTGCCAAGTATTACTTACATAGACAGACTTCGTACATATACGAAAAAAAAATTACAAATCTGCGATAAATTTTAAGGGTGTACGAGTATCAGTGTGCCTAGACAAAGTACATTCGTTCCGAAGCGATCCCACAACGAAATTCGCTATCGTTGTAGTTTTATCTTTCGCTAACCTTTCTAACACAACTATCGCTAGCTAGCGATATCGCTTGTCAAAATGTGCCACTTGTCTACGCATTTGTATGGATTAACGTTCGCTAAATTGTCGATTCGTTTGATGGAATAGAATAATATGTACATTGTCTAGCTTTTTTCGATTCGCTAACTGTAGACCGCGTGACATTTCGAAAGTTTATGTCAGTTCCATACATTTTGTAGTTTTCTACTAGCGATATCGCTAATGGAATGTTACTTTGTCTAGGCACGCTGGGCTGCAGCCCAAAAAACTCTGGCGTATATCCGCTCTTATTCGTTATACAAATATTGCTGAATTATGCACTACTAGTTATTGCTTAGTGGTTAAGCATCGGATTTTGTAACTATGGTTCGTAGGTTCGTATCACAAATATCCGCCAATGTCATGCCATAATCCTTTAATAAATAAATATCTTCTTAATTTACGCCTAGATTTCAACAATACGATATATTTCTATACAACCGATACCAAAAGTTGTATAACACTATTATAGGCTAAAATTAATGTAAATTTAAACCTTATTTTTATTATATATTAACTATCAAAAATAAGTTTATGATCTATACCGACACTGATAAATTGCTGGTCTGAATATGTTGCAGGTGTCAACGTTTAGCAGAGGTCCATTCGCATTAGATATGATATATATGTTTAATTCAAACGTATATATAAATTATACCTTTAAAGTGTTTTAAAATATCCGCTTATAATTTAAAGATGTAAAAGTTAAAATTTTGCGCTATCATCGACTTATTGTGGAGCGATATAACGCCGTAACTTCATTCATGAAGAAAAGCAAAGTTGCGAAATGTATATTTAAGACGGTACAAAGTTAAACGCGCCTCGCAAACTCGACGGTATTAGATACAACGAAGGGAGCCGGCGACCGGCAGACGAGACACTTTAGAATTTTAGAAATTTTCACACAAAAACTTTGTAATATAGCGTAGAGGCGCTACTCGGACGCACAACATAAATCATTGAAGTTGTTCTTTGTTTAAAACAAGCCTAACTAAGTCAAAAAGACTTACCTTTAAGAGTAAGGAGTTAGCAAAGGCGGTACAATTACAAAGTTAAAATAACATTCCCTTTTTTCTTAGTACATCAGGGAGGCTATCTAGGTGGGCACTAAGATGGCGTCTATAACAACCCATCAGTAACTTGTAAATACTGTGTCCTGAATTAAAAGTTCTAATGAAATTATTGGACTGGGGAGGCGTTTCATATTATTTCTCGAAGTTAGTTTGTTTCAATTATTTCAGTCCTTGCGTTCGTTTATTATCTCGAATAGATGGATTTTGTAAATAAGCATTACCCTTAACCCACAGGAGTAGATATTACAGATTTTTATTTGGCGCGATCATCGTTACCTTATTAAGTGTATTAATTTGTATGAATTGGACCATATATATCACCTGGAAATATACAACATTTTTCGTTTTGTTGTATAAGTCAGGATTTATATTTATATACACGTTATAGTTTCTGTCAGAGATAACGTACGGCTTTTATTTACAATAATCACAGACATAAGATATATATAAAAAAATCTCTGACAGTCCGCAATGCCATATCTAATGATAATCAAAATTAATTATCGAATTTTGAATTTAAAATTTAAAATGTTTAAAATCTTCTTCGCCACAAAATGAATGAGAAAACGCATTTTCTTGATAACTTGAAAAAAAAAAACTCACGAAAAAAAAGTTTTTTTTTCATATTTTTTAATAGTTATTCTCCTATTCGGAGCGGAGTCAAATCCAACAAATAAAATGACTAAAAAAAAAACTTTGCAGCCGTTCTTGAGTTATAAATGATGTAAGTAACACGAATTTGTTTTACATACTCGTATATAAAATTAAATATCAATGAAGAGATAAGGAATAAAATTTGAATCTCACGTAAAATAAGACGGTATTAATTTAAAATGCATGTACCAGTAAGCTGCAACCGTTAACTACAAGATTTGAAGTCTGGTTGAGTTCGTTTTCAACTTGCATTTTACGTTTAAAGCAAAAACTGCTTGACATGCTATTGCGTTTAAAACTTAAGTTGAGGATTGAGTTCTCAAGGCAAAAGAGACGTTTTTTGCTCTAGAATGAAAAAGTAAATTGGAATAAATTCAATACTCATAGAGGTGCTCTTAAACTTTATCCGTATTAATATGTTTAAAACCTTAAAAGCTGCACTAGGTCATTTAATTTATACGGGCTAGCATTAAATAGATAACAATCTCGTAGCGTAGAGATTGAACGGTCTTGCTGTTGCTTGCTGACAGCGAAAGTTTTAGTTTCAATTCTCAAGGCTAAATATTAGTCAGATAGTTTAAAAAAAATCATAAAATGTATGATTTCGGGTTTGGTTGAATTCTTGTGGCTGGCGTAAGGCTCACCCTTATCAAATTTGGAATTCAAAGGTAAATGAAATTGTCTGTAACTGTTAGTTTAGAAGTCACGAGAGCTCACATTACAATTATGATTATTTTCGAAAATTATTTTAAGAAAATAATCGTAATTGTAATTATGATAATTTAGAGGTAATTTTTTTTTAAATAAGTTTTAATTTGAAAAACATGGTTTAATTAAATAAATTATGTATTTCGTTTGATTTAATTTTTACAATAATGATTTATTTTGATTACGGTAAAATTATCATATTAAAAAAAATAAGTTAGTAAGAACGACCATGTTTATACTGTCTATGCTTATATTTCTTAGCAAATCCGTAAAGAATTTAAATTTCATAAATAAATCAATAAAAATCAATAATAAAATTTCTGATTATTTTATTGATGTCCATAAAAGGGGTAATTACACGATCATAAGTATTGCGGCTGTAAAGTTTGCTGAGGTGAGGAAGGTAATAAGGTAATATTCATAGATTTCCAGGTGATTGTAGACCGTGCGTGACTGCGGAGCAGCGAACTCCGAACATACCTCCAACGACGTACGTATTAAACTGAATTATGTAACTTCGGTAAAAGAGTTCAAGTTCGATGCACTACTAGGGAACGCAAAGTTATATGTTGTTCTGAATAAGGGAAGTAAATATATTAACCGATAGATATAATATTATTTAATGTTGTGCGTAGATGGTTGTGAATGGTGGGTAAGAGTTCCTGCTTTTTTAGCCGAATAGATTTCTAATCTATACTCATCCCTAAGTCTGCGTTAAAATCATCAGGTGGATATAGGGGAGAAATTCGGAAGGAGCAAAACTTATCGAATGTGTATATAAATAATAGTATAAATAATAAATATTCTAGTTTGCTTAGTATTTCATTTCAATAAGTCTTGGTAATAGAAATTGTTATCCAAATGGGCTTTCCAGAATATATTAATTTTAAAGCTAAAAGCGACTGAATGCCTAAGCGAATTACAACTCGTTCTAATAAAAAGAAAACTATGCATTCGGCATTATAAACTTATTTCCTCAAATCTCTTT